>RDEW01000029.1:34157-59196 GCA_011109175.1 Dicyema japonicum | reverse complement strand
ATTTTTTTGACCAAATAGGTAGCAATGTGGAAATCTAGCAGCTAAACGGACATGAACGACAGCATTAACCACTATTGCACGTGGATGAGTCAAAGGACAGTGACATTGAAAAGTAACTCCCATTCTTTATTGAATAGATAATCAATTAGTAATAATTTATTAATATTATTATAGAATCATGTTAACTATTATCCATATGGGAGTTCTTGATATATCACATTTTAATTCATTTATAGAGGTTTCAGCGAAGGTCAATTCATGTCAAACAAATCCCACCTGTGAGGCGACAAGTTGAAAAGGATCATCCTACCTTTTCCTTGACCATATGATCCTTTTTCGTGCCATCCTGCCACTTCAAACAAATCCCACCTGTGAGGCGACAGTAGTTGAAAAGGATCATCCTACCTTTTCCTTGACCATATGATCCTTTTTCGTGCCATCCTGCCACTGGGCCCACGTGAGAGAGGTGGATCACATGACGACAATCTAGTAGAAAAGAAAAGATGGGGAAGAGACAAAACAAACAGAAATCTCGAATAAAGTAGCCACATGTCACCACGATAACGTCGGTTCAGCTTCTGAAACAATTTTCCAAGAATATGTCGAACAGGAATACTTAATTCATGATCTACCTAATAAAATTTGGTCCCTATTTATACAAAAGAGGTGATCAACTTAGCATTTTAACCTTTCAGTGACACCATCAGTTCACAAAAATTAAATTGAATCCACATTTGTGACACAAGGAATTTTCTTTATAAAATTAGAATTAAAAGACGAAGAAACTTCCACCGAGGATGACTATACTCAACGAGCGTCAACAATTTGATAAAATTCTACACAAAAATTTCGTACAAAGAACACAGCAAGTCGGAAGTGCTTCTCTCTTCATGCAGAAAACTGAAGAAAAATTCTAACCCAGTTTACTTCTCGGATGAAAAAGTGAAGAATGCGCTGCGTTTAACAAAAACAACGTAATCTGCCGGTCCCACGCAGAAAACTGAAGAAAAATTCTAACCCAGTTTACTTCTCGGATGAAAAAGTGAAGAATGCGCTGCGTTTTACAAAAACAACGTACTCTGCCGGTCACGACAACATTCCAGTAGTGTCATTGAAAAACCTTGGAGATATGGGAGTTAGTTTTCTATCTTCGATTTTAACTATTCAATTAATTGTAATACTGTTGTTATGGAAGCAAGCCAACATCCGACCTATACTGAAATTTGGAAAACCTAAGTAAGATCCGGCATCATTTAGACCTGTGTCATTGTTATGTTCCGTATCCAAAATCCTGGAGAGGCTTGTGCTTGGGAGAATCAAGGCTTTCTTACCAGAAAAGGATTTTCAACGCGGATTCTCGTTCTACATCAACGTACCTACAGAAATTAACCAACTTCATTAGAGATGGATTTTTAAACAAACCAAGGCATTTGAAGACAGTCTCATGTTCCATTTATATTAACAAGGACTTTGATTCTATTTCGAGAAAAATATTATCAAAGAAAATTTTCCAGTCCGAGATCCCGGGGAAGCTTAAACTTTGGATAACAAATTTCTTAAGTGGACGAAGGGGACGTGTATGCCTCGGAGGACTGAAATCAGTCTCACGTCTTCTCCCAAACGGTGTCCCCCAAGGATAAATTTTTCAGTCCGAGATCCCGGGGAAGCTTAAACTTTGGATAACAAATTTCTTAAGTGGACGAAGGGGACGTGTATGCCTCGGAGGACTGAAATCAGTCTCACGTCTTCTCCCAAACGGTGTCCCCCAAGGATCTCCTTTATCCCCCGCCTTATTCAATTTATACCTGGCAGACACCGGAATCCAATAACGATGTTCTACTCACATATGCGGACGACATTGTTTTGGCCTCGCTGATCGGGATATCCAAAATGCTACAGAAAGATTACAAATTAACCTGCACAGACTCAACGCCTGGGTAGTGAAGAACCGAGAATTCCAGAAAGTCGGTCACGTCTATGTTTACTTCTGACAAAAGGTTGGGGAAGATGACTGAGGAGCACCGGAAAAGAATGAGGATTTTGGCGGAACGCATCTGGATTACGTGATAGTTAGTTTTGGTTTTACCATGGTCTTGGGTGTTAAATAAAATAATAAAAAGTATTAAAAGTTAAAAATATTAACCTCTTTTTCGATTATTATCTAGAGATTTTATAGATTTCAGATCCTTTCATTCCATTTTCAGTTTTTATATGGCATTATTTATTAGCCTTCCATAAAAGCAGCTATCTTTACAAATATATGTCTTCCATGGCTATAATTGAAAGGATGTCATGTTAGTTAGTTAAGTAACCCCAGCCTCACTAACTTGTAGGAGGCCAGCAGCTATTAAGTAGTACGCAGCAGATGTTGGTGCTCCCATAGATCAGTCAGTTCCGGCATTGTGGAGAAACGTTGTGCCAATTCATGACATTGAAATAGATTATTTGTTTATCAGCACGTGGAGGTTTCAAAAGGGGCAGAGTACATCATAAGCTGGTAGATATGGGTGGTGCCCACATCGTAGACGAGCCAGGTTTACTCGCACGTCTCTTGAAAGAGAGGATTCTGATTGGTTTATTGGAGGAGGGAGTCGCTGTCATATTTTATTGTCTCTGAGTCTTCGGATGCTTCTCGCAGGAACAAAATCGTGTATCTGTTTCAGACGACTTTTGTCATTGGAGATGGAAGGAATTGATGACAACATCCGAGACAGGTCACTGGTTGTCATAATAATTTTCCTTTTGTTTTGCGGCTTGCATAGGAAGTGGCAGGGATGTTCTAGACTGTAGGCTTGGGAGAAGAACTGCAATTGGAAGGATCTTTGACTTCCAATGTAGATGATCGACAGAAGTTGATCTGAGACATCCAGTAATTGTCCTGAGCGCGATGTTTTGTAATTTTTGTAGTTTGTCAATAGAAGTAAGAGAGGCAGAGGTTGACCAGCAGAGGCTTGCATAGTTAATAGTTTTTCGAATGAATTGTTTATGATGGTTAGGGCCTTTTTGCTTTGACCAAAGGAATGACCTGACACAGTATGTTGATCTTGTGAGAGGCCTTTGTACATTGTTCAGCCACATGTTTAGAAAAAGTTAGTAGTTGGTCATAAATAACTCCAAGTATTTCGGGATGTTTCGTAACGGTGAGTTGTTGTCTATGAATTGTTGAAATTGGTTGAAAATTTAGTTAGGCGGTACGTGAATACAGTGACGGTGGATTTCGATGGAGAGGGGGATAGGTGGTTTGCTTTACTATGTCTTTAGAGGCAACAATCATGCCATCCGCATACAATAGTAGAAGTGTCTTGGAATTGATTGGAATGTCGCTTAGGTGTAAGTTGAATAAGGTGGGTGATAAAACGGAGCCTTGGGGAACTCCAATTGGAAGAAGTCTGTAATGAGATAGACATAATTTCAGCTCGACCAATTCTTCCAGAGAGGAAATTTGTTAACCAATTCTGTAGACGTGGAGGAATTCCAGATACAAGAATTTTGTTACTTAGCATGCGCCTTGATGTTCGATCGAAGGCCTTGGTTAGGTCGATCGATGCGAGGATAGTCCGTTTGGGAAGATTATAATTGTTAACACCATCAGCGATATATTGAGTTAGGGTAGATGTGTTAATGTTGAGTATTGTGGACGAAAGCCATGTTGAAATTCAGGGAAGGGAAAATAGTACAACACGTTCAACAATTTTCGATACTACAGATAGTAGTGAAATTGGTCTGAAAGATTCCGGATCCAAAGGATCTTTCTTGGGCTTCAGGATTAAGATTATTTTGGATTTTTTCCATAGTGCAGGAATTCTGCATGTGTTGATGGACACAGAAATTATGTCTGTTATTCTTTGAGTCTTTGCGTTCCCAGGTGCTTTAAATGCAGATTCCATCAAGCCCTTTGGCAGGAGAGTTTTTGGAGTTTTTGGAGTTTTTCGAATCCGAAGTACTGATTTCAATCGGTTTCTCTTGAGGAGTTTAACGTTTTTCAATTTGGATGGACGAGAGCATTTGTTCATATCTATGATTCTTGTCAATACTGGTGGCGTGGGTTGTCTCCATTCTATTTTGTTTCGATTTAATTCCACGTGAAGTGCCCCAAAAATCCTTTAGTTTTGTTCGATGGTTAATTTTTGTGATGAAATTGTTCCAACGGTCTAATTTCCTCTTGTTGATTGATTCTGTAATTTCGCTATTAAGGTTGGATAGTTCGGCCGTATAAATTTTTGATTTTTTGAGTCGACGTCTTGTATGAATCTGTTCGATAATTTTCTTAGTGAAATTGGGATTATAGTCTGCAACGAGTCCTCTTGGAATGTATTTCTTGTCGGCACTGAGGATGACCTCATTAAAAATTTCATTGCGGCGTCAAGCGATTTGAAATTCTCGACGGAAAAGTCGGATAGAAATTTTTCTGTTTCTTCTCTGAATGAATCCCATTTTGCACGTTTGTAATTCGTTATAGTTTTCCGATGCAAACAATAGGCGAGAGTAGTTCGATTGACAGTAGAATTGGATTATGGTGAGTGTAGGTCATATACAATTCTCCAAGATATCACCGAAGATAGTGATGAAGAACATAGTGTGAGGTCGGGTGATGTATTAGAGTCTCCAGGTCTGGAAGTTGTTCGAGTATGTGATTTCCTGTCATTGAGGATAACTAATTGTTCTAGTTGAGAGAGGACCTGAAACCCCCTCTCATTACTCCGATTAGCCAGAAAGGATCTTTTGCATTTAGGTCTTCGCAGATTATCACATTTTCAATCTTTTGCAATTCGGTTAGTTTTTGGGAGTAATGTTTCATACTGGGACTCGGTGGCTGAATGTAAATATTTACAAATGTATACCTTGTGTGGTTTATTTTCACCAAGACGGAAGTAAGTTCGATGTGATTGTCATCTTCAAACAGAGCTTGTGTCTGAGCGAAAGTATCGGAGAATGGAATAGATTTGTGTATGAGAACACCGCCTCCTCTGTTTGAATTCGGTCGATCACGGCGGACAATTGAGTAGTCTTTGTAGTGTGGAAGCGCTGACTTTCTTGATAGTTTCGTTTCCTTTAGCATGGCAATATCAAGTTTGTGGGAAGTTAGAAATGCAAAAAGTTCATTTGATTTGTATTTTTTTAGTCAGACTAAGGTAGAAAGGTAATTATTTGTGGGAAAATAAAGATCATTTGGAATGCAACAATTCAACAATTTTGTCATTAGGAGAATTTAGCATTCAAATATTACAAATGAAGGCACAGATTGTTAGAGGCGGAGTCATCACAAACTTTGTCGGTAAGGGTTATCCGATGGTATAAATTTTAGCTACTGAATGTAAAATGACTACTTTATCCACTATTTCTACAACCACCCAGTGACTAGTACTCCCACTACTCTTACAATTTATTCATCTGTGACCCTTCGAAGTGTTTCTAAAGTATTGAGTAAAATTGGAGTTACATGTTTTACGGTAATAGCAGTATTGGTAGGACTTTCTGGAATTATAATTGTCACAATTAAATATTATAAAAGATATAAATACAAACGAGGACTGAGATTCATCTAAAGTATTGAGTAAAATTGGAGTTACATGTTTTACGGTAATAGCAGTATTGGTAGGACTTTCTGGAATTATAATTGTCACAATTAAATATTATAAAAGATATAAATACAAACGAGGATTGAGATTCAAATTCAAATAACTAATATAATATTATGTGGTTGATTAATAAAAGTAGTTTAATATAACAATATTTAATTGTAAATGTGTTCTATAAGGCAGGGATGAAACTTCAAAGTTACATTGGAACATTGGCTCATATCAAATCGACTGGAAAATTCTACAGGAAAGTCATTTATAACAATTTTCTCTACATATAGAAGATCATTATACTCTACCGAAATCAAATTGTTTGGATATGAAATTCTTACGAAAAAGTCTCCAACAATACTAGGATTAAAGTTGGATGCTCTCCTACATTCGGCCAACACGTCAATGAAGTTATTACCAAGGTTAGGAGGAAGAGAAGATCATTATACTCTACCGAAATCAAATTATTTGGATATGAAATTCCTATGAATAAGTCTCCAACAATACTAGGATTAAAGTTGGATGCTCTCCTGACATTCGGCCAACACGTCAATGAAGTTATTACCAAGGTTAGGAGGAGGACCAACATATTGAAAATTTTGTCCCGATCACCAATCGGGCGCAACACCTTCTTACTACAGAAAATTTACAGACAATACATACTTCCAGTAATCGAGTACGCATGTCCTTCCTGGAGCTTGATGATTTCTGAATCGTCGTCTCAAAAATTAGAAGCCGCACAACTTGCTGCCTTGCAAAATAATTAATAAGAAACTGTGGATAACGTATTGAATGTTAAAGAACATCTAAGGTGGAGAGTGAAGTCATTTCTACAGTGGGCAATGAAAACCGGCTGTCCGCTTTCACTCTCTATATCCGACTATCTAGAAAATGATGTGAATCTATGGAGAATGAGACCGTCTCCATTTTTACCAACGAAAGCCAGAACCCGGAAAACCGGGATCATTTAGTAGTTAACTTTTTTTATTCCAGTGATCTTGGGTGAAAAATACAAATGACTATATTTGTCAGTTAGGTTGGTAATGGTTAATTTGCTTTGTGATAAATGAAAATTCTTGTCTTTTTTCTTTTAGTTCATAAAATGTATAATTGAAATTTTGGTGAATATTTAAACCTGATTTCAATATTAATTGTGCCAATCAATAATATCACGTGGTTGACCTTATGTTAATTTTTGTTTGGAAGAGTTGGTCACATGAGTTGGTCACATGGCCTATAAAAAAATTCATGTCTTTTGGTTGAGGTGGTGGCGTGCCTCTCTTGTACATTTGTCTTCTTCACCTTCATTAACAAGCTCTCCACTGTCGTTTGGAAGCTTTAACAAAATACAACATCTCTGTCTGCTGTCTACAAGAGACAAAAACGATAGTACAATGTACATAACTGTTTGGCAAATTCCATCTTTTTACCCTCTCCTTCCGACATTATGGTCTCGGATTTGCAGTCCATCAGGACCTGACTCACTGTGTTAAAAGAGTGTGGGAAGCATCTGACGTGTCGCAGTGCAACTCAGTCATTTCCCCAACCGGGGAGCGCGAGTCTCAATAAATATCGAAGAGCTGACAGCATTTTACTTTACTCTCACGAGTGTATACAACTCGCTGTATACAACTCGCTTTATCCACTGCTAGCTTAGACCGTAGAATCATAATTCCCGGACACTCTCATAAATCTTCCAAGAAGAGTTTGGTCAGAATTCTATTTTTAGTACAAAAGAATATCCGGAAACAATCCTACAAAGACTTTGGTTCCCTTAATAAAGTGATAGAACAAATTGATCAGACTAATTTAAATTTTAAATTAATTTTATCATGCGAAACACAAAGCGTTAATGGGTAAACCGTTAATATTTATGGACTTCATACTCCTGACGAAAAACCGCAGAAAAATACCTGAGACATAATCCAATATAAAATATAAAACATTTACTGGGGTCTGCCGAAAAAACACGTTCCGTGCTATTGCTGTCGAAGAAATTGGATGTATAAACGAAAAGTCAGTGTCTTTTCTCAATAAACTAGACATCTGGAGTCGTTCGTGAGACCCAGTGATTTTTCCTGCTACCTTTGCTATCGTCAAGCATGTCCCCGGGGAGTTAACTAAATTTTAATTTTTTTAACAATTAAACAAATGTCAGTTGAGGAAGCCTGCTGCGTGGATTGCGAACGAGTTCCCTCGGAGTATGGCTATTCCAATCTTTTGTCTTAGCCATAACCCATTCGTTGATCCCTTTTCTTTCTGGCAAGCAATCCTCAGAGTTTTCGCAAGAACTCAGCCGTCATTGGACCAACGGCTCCCGATGATTAAATAAAATTCCAAAGACAACTGTTGAACTAAAGAACTAAACTAAGTGATCCAGACGAATTGGATCAAGGCTCTCATCTTTTCTCGATGTTAATCCCTTGAGCCTACACAAGTTCGTTGCGGACGAGCACTTTCTTTTTGGCATTGGTGTCCATTCTTGTTTTTTTCGATTAGTTTCTCCATGGGCGTCAGTGATTTAATGTTTTCCCTTGTGTACCATCTCTCCGTTAGCTTGAAGGCCCTTTTCTGGGTTGCGGAAATTGTTTGTATAAGAGGCCAGTGGTCCCCATGAAGTACACGCATGTCCAATTTTCATAGACCTGTTAGGCATTTCAGAAAGTTGATTTTCTTCTCACATTTGTTAAGCACGTTAGTGACATGTCTCGAAAAGTTCATGTATCGAAAGTCAGACTCAATATTTTATGCCATTTGCTGAACGGCAATTCTCTTCCCTCCGCAGTAACTATATTGTCCTGTTCGACAATCTTTTGTCCGAGGTATAGAGAGTTGTAACAGATTTTTCTGTATAGATATCCAATTTTCTTTAAGCCACTCGAGTAGTCGATCCATGTGGTGTTGTATTCTTTCCGTCGCTGTTTCGGTGTTCTGATCCCGTGAGACTAAGACGATATCGTCTGTATAAGCCAAAAGCAGGTCGTCTTCTCCATTCGGCGTCAGAATGTCAGCCGTAAACAGGTTGAATAGTAATTGTGATAGCGGCGAGCCCTGGGGTAATCCATTTGGAAATAAACGGGAGACAGAATGAATGTCTCCAATGCACACTCTAAAGTTAATTGATCCCTTTTCGGTTTTCTTAGCGGCGGTTTGGGTGAGTCAGTCCTCATGTGGTTTTAGTGAGAGATTTTCGCGTAGTATTTTATTAGGGCGTTTAGGTCCTTTTGGCTGAATTCGTCATTTCCGAGTGTCCTCTCTTCGAAATTTTTCGAATTGTCTTTCAGACTTCGGATGTTGATCGGTTACGATTTAATGATGTAAGGACCATCTTCCATTTAGCTCTCTGTATTTTGAATTCATTGGCTTTTATTTCCTCGTTCAGCACGTTTAGACGGATTCTTGCTTCAAAGGAACGAATCCCTGCTTTTTTGAGACAGTTTCGTTCCTTGACCAGAGCCTTCCTTCCGTACTCTCGTGTAAACGACATATCTTTTAGGAACAGCCGTTGTTCTTGCTTCCAGGATGACTTTGTTGAAATAAACGACTACTACATCAAGGGAGTTAAAGTTTTCCATCTGTATATTAGCCAAATGTTGGTAACTGATCGGAATAATTCCCAATTTGCAAGATTATATATATGCAGGTTTCTTTTTTCCACTGGTAATTTCGCTTTTGATTTTTAGCAGAATAGAGTTGTGATCACTTCAGGTGTCGTAGATGAAGGACCAATTAATCGTTTTTGAAAGCTGTGGTGAACAGAGTGTGATATCTGGGAAGGTTGGATTGTCAGAGTTCCTTTGAGCTGTTCTTGTGTTTTTTGAGGAGTAATTGATGATTGTCAGACTGCGTGAACAGCAAATTTCCTATTTATATGCAGAATGATTTAACAGACAGAGAGGGTGTTTAGCATTCAAATAGCCACAAATCACGACTTCGTCCCAAATCTCCAGTGCTGATAAGTCCGGCATAGTGCAATATTTCGGACATGAGCCAGGAGGCGGAATGAGATGTTTACAAAATATAGTCTTCCTTTTGTTGTGCCAACAGATATTCCGATTGTCTCCGTAGTTTCATCACTCCCCAAAAGTTTCTTCGCTTCGAGTGCATGGTCCTCATACTTTGTGCCTTTTCTGATTAATGTAAGTAGTCCTCCTCCACGTTTCTTAGTGCAATTGCCACGTATTGTGTTGTATCCGGGGATCTTTTGCTGATAGCTTCGATTCTTGGACGAGCACGATGTCAGCTTTAAGTTTAACAATCAGCGCTCTAAGTTCAATAATTTTGCCTTTTATTCCGTTCACATTCAGTTGTATAACGGAGATCCGGTCCTTTGACTTGTGTAGGTTGCGAATCGGAGAAGCTGTAGCCAGACCAGTGATCCATCGACCGGAGGCGACATGTACCACCGGTGGAAGAGAGCTAATGGCTCTTTTTGGAAATGCTTTATGAGCATTTTGAGTGCCTCCAGAGTTGTTGCATCCGGTGAGCCACATTACGCCAGGCTAAAACTAGACATATTTAATAAATTAAATTTGAATTACTTTTTATAAAATTAAATTAAATTAAAATCAATAATTTTTACTATGTTAACAATGTATTACCGATATCTTAAAATATAGATTAATTGTACTGATTGTTCTATTTCTGACATTTATTTACTTTTATAATTCCAACAAAAAGCGAGACCTTCAAAATCTCAACATTGTAATTACTGGTGCCAGCAGTGGAATTGGCCGCTGTAAATTTGAGTAAATTATCAGCTATTGCTATGAATTTATCAAACCACAACTGTAATTTGATCCTATGTGGACGAGACATTGAGAAACTACAACGGACTAAACGAGAATGCCTGAAAATATCAAATTCCAGCAGTCAGCCAATCTGTGTTCCATTTGATCTTTCAGAGGAAGAGGAGATAATATCTGCCTCCAAAAAAATAATTGAGCTGACCAGCGGACAGATTGACGTCCTCATTTGTAATGCAGGACTTAGCTGTAGATCCGCCATGACTGCGAACACTAATTTGGGGGTTTATCGTCATCTTATGACCGTCAACTTTACTTCCAACGTCATTCTTATCAAATGTAGTCTATTTACGTTAAAACCAAGCTTTCCTCGATAAGATGATAAAAAATGGTGGATCCCACATTTTGGGGGTCAGTAGTGTTTGTGGAAAATATGCTGTCCCTGAACGAGGACCTTGTTGGTGGAATATTCTCAAACTTTAGACTGCGCCTCGAAATACGCCTTAGAGGCGTTCCTTGATTCTCTCAGGGCAGAAGAGAGTCGAAATGGGATCAAAGTTTCCGTCATTTGTCCCTCCTATGCGAAGACTGATGTTACGTTTAATGCGATGCTGCCTGATGGGAGTATAAATCATGGTTGTACTTTTTTGATATTAGGAGAACATGAATCACCCTATGCCCCCGGATTGAACGTAGAACAAGTCTCGTCAGTGATTGAAGACGCAATACTTAGAGGGAATGACTCCCATATCATAGTGGCACCCTTGAAATATAGAATCTTCATATATTTTACTAATATCTTCCCCTACTTTGTGGCCAGGAGACTAAGACTTGGCTAACTTTGGTTGTTATAATTTTATTATTTATGGTTATATTTCATTAGTTCGGGGATTCAACTACCAATCACACCCAAATAGTTATATATTCTGTGCAAAGGGTACCCTTAGTGAAATGATTGATAATTTGTCTCAACAAGTATACGAAACTATGACATAATTGTTAATGGTTGTATTAACCCTTCTGAATATTCAGTTTGTGTCTCCTTTGATGAATACTCCTAGATGTCTTATTGTCCTCGTGAAATGAAAGTGTTCCAAAGACCAAGGATAAAACTAACTAATCCTCTGATACGCTACAGTAGAGCGGTATATCCAAGTACATTCATCCAAAGGACATTGTTCGGGAAGCTGAGGTCGAAACCAGAACTCGTCGCCAGGGAACGAAATAGTCTTCATGGTTGAATTAAAAGATAGATCCTTTTGAATGCCTGTCAGTCATTGGGGGTCCGCTGAGTAAGGTGGATCCGATTTCGCCACTAGATGAAGAGAAATAAAGTAAAGGACTGTAAAATATTACCATAGTGACAATTATAAGATTATTTCTTAAAATAAATATGTAAAACTCAATCAGCTAGTTATTTGGAGGGATATAGTTTTGATACCTTCAGAAGACTAAACTATAGAATAACGTCATGGGGATTATTATTTAATCTTCCTTTCAGTGGGCCGAATCAATGGGGATGATTTGCATATTTCCTGATACTGGAGCATTAACGACAGAATTGGAGCGCGACAACTCGAAATAAATGATTCAACTTGGAGAAGTAGCTAAATGAAGAGGACATCTTCCCGTCATCCAGTTTATATACGTATGCTATTAGATAGGAGTATTGTCCACATTGTAGACGAGGCTATTTTACATTCTAGACATCAGGTAAGCTTAAAGATTGACACAAACTGTGGTTATGGGTACATGAAATATCTGGAACTCAACGACATGACTATAAAGTTGCCACCTCCAAATCGTGAGGACTAATTCATAAAATAATGACACCCTAACAGACAATCTGCATGAAACAAGCATACATTAAGAAAAAATAAAGAAGTTCGTTGACAGGAGTCATATATCAAACATATCGATAACCTAAAGATAAAAAAGTTTTACGTTAGTGGTTGCTTGTATAAACCTTCAATAACTCTCAATGACATGAGAGACAAATTGCTCATCAGAATGAAATATCGGAAATCATAAAAGACAAATAGACATTACATCAGATATCCTGTGATTATAGCATTTACTGCTGAACAACGAGAACTGAAAGAGACAATAACAGAATTACAGCTTGCGTCTTTGAAACTTAAAAACAGCAAAAGCCCAGATAGACTAGAAGGAACTCTTCAAATACAGAACTTATATAGTTTTCGAACATATTGATGATAAGGTCAAGGAAAAGTAAAGTATGTCATAACGATTTCCAAAAAACTATGCTTTGTGAATACATATTGAAGGAAAACAAAAATTCAAAACGGGGGCAACAATTCTAGGAATTTTTATTTCAATAATTTTTGATTCTTTCAGTCGACTGAAACTCTTAAGTGATAGAAAACTTCCTAGAGGATTCCAGTACCACACATGCAGAATACTTACATCAGCTCTTGTTATTCAAACCATTAAGACAATAAGAAACCCACAAGCACTCAAAGAACTGAAACCGCGTTGCAGAGAAAAATAAAGATTTATTTAACAACCCAAGACCACGATAAAAGCAAACTAATTATGCAAACTAATTATAATATCACCCGATGCATTCCATTAGTGACCTTATCTTTTCCCGAACATCTGTTGAAAAAGATATCGACATTGTTTAACCCAAGGTGACTGTCTTCCTTCCAAATCCTTTGTCCAAGGTAGACGACTTCTTTGCATTCACCATGAGTCAGTTTTCCATTATCCAGGCGTTAAGCTGGTCCAGGTTAATTTGTATTCTTTCTGTGGCCTTCTGGATGTCCCAATTTCGCGGAGCCAAAAGAGTAAAACATCATTATCGAATTCCAGATTCGGGAGATCGGGCAGAAAAAGGTTAAACAGANGTTTTCGAACATATTGATGATAAGGTCAAGGAAAAGTAAAGTATGTCATAACGATTTCCAAAAAACTATGCTTTGTGAATACATATTGAAGGAAAACAAAAATTCAAAACGGGGGCAACAATTCTAGGAATTTTTATTTCAATAATTTTTGATTCTTTCAGTCGACTGAAACTCTTAAGTGATAGAAAACTTCCTAGAGGATTCCACTACCAAACATGCAGAATACTTCCATCAGCTCTTGTTATTCAAACCATTAAGACAATAAGAAACCCACAAGCACTCAAAGAACTGAAACCGCGTTGCAGAGAAAAATAAAGATTTATTTAACAACCCAAGACCACGATATAAGCAAACTAATTATGCAAACTAATTATAATTATCACCCGATGCATTCCATTAGTGACCTTATCTTTTCCCGAACATCTGTTGAAAAAGATATCGACATTGTTTAACTCAAGGTGACTGTCTTCCTTCCAAATCCTTTGTCCAAGGTAGATGACTTCTTTGCATTACCATGAGTCAGTTTTCCATTATCCAGGCGTTAAGCTGGTCCAGGTTAATTTGTATTCTTCCTGTGGCCTTCTGGATGTCCCAATCTCGCGGAGCCAAAAGAGTAAAACATCATTATCGAATTCCAGATTCGGGAGATCGGGCAGAAAAAAATTAAACAGAGCAGAATAGTATCATCCTCGAGACTGAGTCTAACACTTTGTTAATGTCGATCGAACAGTGGACTGCTGTTAAGTGCTTCTGCTTATTTACAAATTCGAATCGAGTGAAATCTGTCAATGTTTGTATGTAGATTTCTCATTTTTGAATCCATGTTGAAAAGGCCTATCTGGTAAAATTTTTTATTCTCCCGAGCACAAGACATGAAACATAGTAGTGACACAAGTCTAAAAGGGTCATCTCTTGGTCTTCCAGGTTCCGGTATTGGCCGTATTAGTGCCTGTTTTCAAGAGATTTACATTGTGATTAATCTAATGGTTGAAAATCGACGTTAGAAAAGTAAATCCCCGTTTCCAAGATTTTTAAATAGAATAGCCGGAAATTGTTTTGCGGTTGGCAGTGAAGCTTTAGACATTAATTTCTAATTGAAATATAAAAACACCACAACAATTAAACCATGTTCTTTTTATAGAAAAAAGATGTATTTTTAATTTAACAACTGAAGCACGATCTTTTAGACTTTTAATAATAATAATCATAGATACTAATTTTCTACAAATTTGTAAGAATCGATTAGGAAAAGCAACGTCGATATATCAGTGGGGATCATTTTTAATTGATTTTTTGCTTTTGATAATAAAAAATATGTAAAAAGTCAGAAAAGCAACGCTAATATAATTTTAAATGGATTGACATGGATGATTTAACAGTGATTTGTAGACAGGATAATTTGTCTGAAATGCCAATTGCTAATTGCCTAATTGATTAATGTTCATTTAATAGAAACAGTTGATCAGCTGAATTAGCATCAAGTCATTAATCAATCTTAATTGACCTCACTTAAATGAATGCTTGTTATCTTGTAGATGGTACACAAGGTCGTAAAAATTGTTTAAAATTGGCGCGTTTATTCAAATTTTTATTCAAAAAATAAATAATTTAAAAATTATAATTAAGTTGATTCTCGTAGTAAATGATTATTTTTTATTTACCTGTCATTTATGAATAGGTTTAATTGTCATCAATAATGCATACCAAGCTGTGATCAATATTCTTACATTTATAATTTCCATCCGACTTATTATCCATCGCTGTTAGTCTTGCACTGCGATTAAATTCTCACATAAATACGATTACAGATAAAATATCATAATGACGAATCTTACTGTCCCTCAACTCGCAAATATTCTCAAGTACAGATCTGTTGATGCTGTCAAATATATTGAGGAGGAGTTTCAATCAGTGGAGAGGCTTTGTAGTTTACTCAACTCTTCAGTGGATTCTGGTTATAACTGAATTTAGTTTAGGTCTCCCCGACGATTCCGTTATCATTGAACGTCACCGAGATCTTTTCGGGGAAAACGTGATCCCTTCTAAGCCCCCAAAAAAATTTATACAACTACTCTTGGAGGCCTTCAATGATACAATTTTACTGATTCTGTTGGGAGCTGCCGTTGTTTCGTTCGGTGTGTCGTTTGTACCCAGTAACGGTATCCATGACATTTCTATTAAGATGGGGACCACAACTTGCAGTGGATTGAGTCCTTGGCGATTGTGATTGCTGTTTTTCTAGTCGTTTTGGTGACAGCTGTTAACGACTACCAGAAGGAGAAACAGTTTCAGGGACTTTACGGTCAAATCAGTCAGGAAAGCAACTTCAGTGTGACTCGAGGTGGAAAGATCACCAACATAAACGTGGATCAAATCGTAGTGGGTGATCTCTGTTCTCTCAAATATGGGGATCTCATCCCCGCTGATGGAGTCATCATTTACTCATCCGACCTAAAGATTGATGAGAGTTCCCTCACTGGTGAGTCTGATATTGTCAAAAAGAGCAAGACTCGTAACCCCCTTGTTTTCTCTGGTAAACCCAATGATTCACCCTAAGGAACCCACGTGATGGAGGGGAGTGGAACCATGCTGGTCCTCGCTGTTGGTGTTAATTCTCAGTCGGGAATTATTGCTTCTCTATTGGGAGTTGTCAAGAAAAAATCCAAGAAAAATAAGGGGGTCGAAATTGGTGATTATTCTTGTTATTGCAGAAAACCACGAAAAAGGGGAGACTATGGATCTACGTTTGATTATGCTCATTTGTAGTCCAAACTTACCAGAATAACAACATGGAGGAGATTAAAGGCAGTCAGCAATCAATTCTTCAAAGTAAACTGTCAAAACTGACTTTGAAGATCGGAGTTTTCGGTTTTAGTGTAAATTACTCCCAGGACTCATAATGGCAGTTCTCACCACCATTACTCTACTGATCCGTTTCTGTGTAAAGACCTACGCTGTTGAGAATAAGCCATGGGACAGTGGAATGCACCTTCACCTTTTGATAGGACATTTCATCACAGGTGTCACTGTTCTTGTGGTTGCCCTGCCCGAGGGACTTCCACTGGCTGTGACATTGTCTCTGGCTTATTCTGTGAAGAAAATGATTTATGACAACAATTTGGTTCGTCATTTGGACGCCTGTGAGACAATGGGGAGTGCCACGACCATTTGTTCTGATAAAACGGGTACTCTTACTACGAATAGGATGACTGTGGTCGAACTTTTTATTGCTGGTTCACTTTTTTTTCATTTCAGGAAAGTACTTTAAATTTGTGCCGAGAGTGGAGATCATTCCCACAGAGATCATGAAGGTCCTCAAACCTTGTATAGCAGTAAACTCATCCTATACGTCTGTCTTGGTGGATGATGTCTCTGGAAGACCCAAACAGATGGGCAACAAGACGGAATGTGCCTTGTTGGGATTGTTGGGTCGATTTAACGTAAATTATAAACAAATAAGAACTGATTATCCTCAGCAATCCTTCTATAAGCTTTACACCTTCAATTCTATCAGAAAGTCAATGTCCACTGTCATTAGGACTGACAACTCTTTTAGACTGTATTGCAAGGGTGCTACCGAGTTGATCCTCTATAAGTGACTGTTTCCATATATTCTTAGGTGTTCCTCCACGTTTAACACCAAGGGACAGATCCATTTTCTAAAGACATCTGATATTAAGTATATCTTTGAGAATGTGATATCTCAAATGGCCAAGTCTGGACTGAGGACTCTTTGTTTGGCCTACAGGGATTTCCCCCTTGATGAAGGTAGTTGGGTGTCTTTATTGTAGAGCCTGACTGGGATGACGAGGATTCGGTTTTCAAGGATTTGACCTGTGTGGCTATTACGGGGATTGAGGACCCGATTAGAGATGAGGTCCCTGAAGCCATAAGAAAGGTCAAAAAAGCAGGAATCGTTGTGAGGATGATTACTGGGGACAATATCAACACAGCTCAGTCAATCGCCCTCAAATGTGGTATTATAACCCCCAACGATAACTCTCTTATCATGGACAGTGCCAAATTTAATCTCATGATCAGAACCCCTGATAACAAGGTCTATATTGGCTTATTGGAAGGTCGACCAAAGATTATTGGACAAAATATGGCCCAAACTGATGGTTCTGGCTCGGTCATCCCCCGCGGATAAATACACTCTCATTAATGGGATCATTAACAGCAATTTGTCTAAGAACCGTCAAGTAGTCGCCGTGACCGGAGACGGAACCAACGACGCCCCTGCACTAAAGAAGGCTGACGTCGGGTTTTCTATGGTATGGGGGGACTTATTTTAGGGGATGGCTGGTACTGACGTGGCCAAGAAGGCTTCTGACATAATCATAACGGATGATAACTTTTCCAGTATAGTGAAGGCTGTAATGTGGGGGAGGAATGTATACGACAACATTTCAAAATTCCTCAAGTTTCAGCTCACAGTAAACATGGTGGCTGTAATCGTCGCCTTTGTTGGATCGGCTGTTTTTCTGGTTCCTTCTGAATTTATTGCCAGTCAAGTCCCCTTTCTGCCATCCAAATGCTGTGGGTTAATCTGATCATGGACACCTTCGCTTCTTTGGCCTTGGCCACCGAAAAACCGACGGAGGCTTTGCTTAACAGACGGCCTTACGGAAGGACGAAAGCCCTAATATCGAGGAATATGATGAAGTCCATACTTGGTCATTCATTCTACCAGCTTGTGGTCATATTTGTCATTTTATACCTCGGTGGGTCGATTTTGTTATCGTAGAGCCAATGTTCCACTTTTCTGAGTCTCCAGAGGGGGATTTTACCATTATTTTTAACGTGTTTGTACTGATGACCTTAATGAATGAAATAAACTGTAGAAAAATTCACGGAGAGAGAAACGTGTTCGAAAATATACTCAAGAATCCTATGTTTTCAGTAATTTGGTTATCCACGTTTTTTGTGCACGTGATTATTGTGGAATTTGGATCGTATGTGTTTAAAACACGACATTTGACATTCGTTGATTGGATAATTTGCTTTGTGTTTGGATTGGGGTCACTTATATGGGAGCAGGTGGACTGGACTTGTTATTATAGATCCTCATATTCATTCCCACGAAAAGACTTCCCAGGGGAATTGCTGTAGGGAGAATGCCCAGCGAAGAGATCCAAATAATTACTGAGGAACGAATGAGTGTCCTAAGCAAATCCCACGGACAAATCTTGTGGATAAGATCTGCCCAGCGTATTCGTTCTCAACTGAGAGTAATACGAGCATTCAATGAATGTTTGGCACAAGATAAAAAGGACCCTAACCTAAGTCAACGACCATCAGTCACTGTCCTTTAGTATATTATTTATAACTGGATTTTTATTTAATTTACTAATCTGTTCATTTATTCTACTCTAACAACAATTTGTAGATTAGTTTTATCAATATTCCTTAAGCTTTGATATAAGAATGTTAACGAGAATTGATAAAATTAGAGAGAATTAGACTAATCAGTTGCATGAGAATATTATTGATTTTATGGATGATTGGCTATTGTTAAGAATGCAATTATAATGATTTTATATGAAATATTATTTCCATTATCTGGAAATTAAGGCAGAATAATCAATTTTTGATGTTATTTTTGATTTTTAAAACCTAAAAAATTCTTTAAAAATTTATATTTATGAAAACAAAATTTATATTAATGAAAACGATTCGAAAATGAAAAGAGAGTGTATTTATGAAAATGAAAACGATTCCAGTTCGTTTTAGAATTGGAGGTTCCTTTATGTAGAGATGATTAAAATAGTAAATTTTTAGTTCACTAAATAAATTTACAAATTATTTATTTAAAAAAAATATTTAAAATAAACAAAAGTGATACACGCTGTTCTGTTGGTTTGTAGTTAAAGATTCATTCATTCTATCCAGGGCTGTGGATTCGGTAAAATATAGCACGACTCCGACTCCGGTTATTATACAAAAAAATTCAGACGTTGTAAGAATAACAGAAAAAACATTTAGAAAAGAAAATTTAACTATTATTTTTTAGAAATAATATAGCTTCGACCAGGTCTTCCTTCATAGAAGCTCGAAGGTCTGATTTGATAAATTTTAGCCCAGAAAACATTCTTTTTACGCCGACTTGTGTAGGAGGTAGAGCAAGAGATATCATAGCTGATTTTTTGATAGTTTCAGGGTAATACTCAATAAGACCATAAAGTGGTATTTGCCAAGAACGATCGTATTGAAGTATAACATCAGTCCAGGAATCGAATTTCTGTTTTAAAAGTTGCAATTTGAATTCAAAGGTCTTAAGTGGTCGGTTTTAATTCGTTTTGCTCTTTCAATTTTGTTCAAATAATTTTCGAATTCGTCATTCGACGATGAGGTAATGGGTTCAATGTGAATGTCAATATTATGTGTAATGTATCCCCACATTCTTATATGTTTTGTGATTCTTGATTTTTAGTTCAAGGTCAAATAATCTCTTTTTAGTTCTATTCACCTGTTCATCCGTTAAGAGCACTCAGTTCCTTGGATCAACAATGACAGAAGGATTGTAATTGAGCTTTTTTTTTCCATTGAAATTGTAATTATTTTTGAAAATCAATCTTCCTCTTTTGGAATTTATATACAGTACGACCCCGGCCTTCGGGCACCCTCTGTTTTGGGGGCGATTTTTTAATAAATATTATTTTGAATGATTTTTACATTTTTTGACCAATAGGAAGCCTAAATTTAAAATACAAAACCCCGCTTTGGAGCACTTTTTCAATAAGTCAAACTTATCAGTCCAAAACATATGGTTACAGGAGTCTTAATGAAACCAAAGGAATCACAATATATCCATAATGACCACAAGTATTGAACAATTGCAACATTATCAAAAGAATTGAAAACGCGACAAAAGTTCAAAATCAAATCAAATTTATTCCAAAGTAAGTAGGGAGTTAATTAAAGGGATTTTAATCGTGTCCGCCTTAGCGGCCTGGACACTTCACACGTATCCCATCTCCATTGTAGTCGTCCATTTAGTACGCATTGAGAAGCTGGTTACCCAACCTTACTTCGATATCTATTTTTACCGGCCTGACAAGGCTATTCTCTTCCTCGGAGAGGCTTTCATGTAATTTCCTCCCCAGAGATATTTTTATCGCCGCTCGCCTTATTTTCTCCAGGCGAGCGAGAATCCTTTCTCTCGAGGGAGTATAATACCATCCCTCGCATCCGTATATCAGTCTTGGGAGAATCACAGTTCGGAAGATATAGAGCATTGTATCGGCGTCCAGCATAAGTTTTCTGGAGCAGAACATCGCTTGAACGGCCTTCTTTCTCCGCTCCTCGATGTCCTTCCGATACGATCCTCTTCCATCCACTGCAATCCCCAGGTATTTCAGGCTAGAGACTCTCGGTATCCGTAGCGTATACATCTCTCTCTGGTGTCGACCCAGCCTGCATATTCGCAAGTAACTGGATTTTTCTGTGGATAGTTTCATCCCTCTCCTATCGCACCATGTCCGAACTCTGTCGACAAAAGCCCCGATTCGTCGCTCAGAGATGTAGGCCTTCAGAGATGAGTCTAGGATTAAGATGTCATCCGCATAAATCATCAGCTTGGTCCTAACGTTTTGTGGAGAAGGAAAATCTTCCATAAATATGTTGAATAATAGAGGGCTTAGAATAGACCCCTGCGGCACTCCTCTTTTAAACAATATATCTTCGGAATATCTTCCACCAACCACCACGTTTGATATCCTCCCAGTCAACAGGTTCTTCAGCCATAGGAACATTTGTCTTGAAATTTTTGATCGAACCAATTGACAGAATAAGGCCTCGTGCCATACACTGTCGAAAGCCTTAGAGATGTCAAGGCAGACAAGGCTCAACTGGCTCCTCTTCTCAAAAGCATTTGCAATCTCATAGTTTAGAGAGTAAATGCAATTTCCGCACGATCTCCCTGGCCGAAAACCCCATTGGTAACACTGTAGAAAATTAATCTTTTCTATATATTGATTCAATTTCTTGAAAATAATCCGTTCCATAATCTTCGATGTAGAACAGATAAGGCTTATAGGCCTATAACTAAGAGGATCTTTCCTCGACTTTCCAGGTTTAGGGATCATCTTTACAATTGAGTGCTTCCATAGTGAAGGGGAATGTCCGAGCTTGAAACTTGCGTTATACATCTTTTGTAGAACAGATAGAAATTCATCGGATCCTTCTTTAAACATAGTCATCGGAATGCTATCAAAACCAGGAGCCTTGTTTTTGCACTCCCGTATAGCAGTCTTGACTTCTGCCAATGTGATTTCCTCTACCATACTATTCAGATCGTCTATGGAGTAATCCATAGAGCTAGATATATCCTCTGAGAATTTTTCAGATATAATACTGACTGGGTCTACTCCCTGTATGTTTTCTAATTGTTTCCTGAATACTGACGGTACTCTGTCCAGGGGAATTGTTCTTCCATCTTGATCCGCCAGTACAATGTTCTTTGCTCTCAAATTTTTGTTGGTCAGTCTGGAGTACAATTTCCAGAAGCAAGGATTCTTCCGGTGCACTTTCGAGGCTGCTTTCCTAACTTGGTTTTCGGAATACAACTTCCAGGCTCTTTGTATAACTTTTTGGTTAGCATCGATATTGTTTTTCAAAGTTATCCTATCCCACATGTCCACACATCGTCTGTGTTTCGTCTTTAGAGTATTCCTCTCGCGAATAAGACCCCGAATAGAGGGAGGGCAGGACTGATTCGTTTTCGGAAGGATTTTTGAGTAAATCTTCTTTGCATATAATCGCAGATACATCGTAATAGTATTGGATAAATCTTGATTGAAATAATCCAACTCATTATGTGTAGAAAAGGAATAATTAATCTTCATTAACATACTCTTCGATAAATAATGACGATAATGTTCCCAGTCTACCGACGAGGTATCATAATACAGAAAAATGTCTTCAATAATATCCGGTTCAAGATTTATAGTCATCTCCATAGGGATATGGTCACTCCCTATATCCCAGAGTAACCTTGGCCTGTTTACATGGTCTAGTAGTTGTGGAGATACTAAGGCCAATCCCAGCATATCACCCCCGTAGTATGAGAAGTGGTTAGGTTCTTCGGTCGTTAAGACTTCGACTCCAATTTCCCCGACCAAATCTGCTAGTAGTTGACCGTCCCTGTTGTTTCCATAGCATCCATAGGTCCTGTTCTTGGCGTTCAAATCTCCCACCAGTAATTTTTATCCATAAGACAAAAGTTCAAAAATCTGTCGCTTGCATAACACAGAAACCCTAAAAAATTCATATTTGAATTATGTATAATAAAATTTGGATAGCTTTTAACTAAGGATTTATTTATAGTAGTAATATATTAATATCAAAAATAAAAAGAGAATTTATGGATAAAAATTACAATCAATTTAATTAGAGTTCAAACATTGTATTCTGTCAAAAACAACCGATGCTCTAATTCAGGGGTTCTCAACCTTTTTTTACTCGTCGACCCCTTGACTTTTTTTCGACCCCCCTAATATTTAATTGATCCCTTAAAATTTTTTTATTTAGAACAGACAATTCTAAGTAAAATTAGTTAACTATCTAAAATCAATTCATTGTTAATAATTAAATCAAACAAAAAAAGTATATACTCGATATCAAGTTGGTATCTTTGAATAAATCTATAATAAAAAAAAGAATTAAATATCAATGGGATCCATGTGATTGATATTTTTTCACCAAAGATTCGGTATTTAGCACTATTTGTGTTATTTTTAAACGAATATCTCCTCTAATGGACACATCCAATCTGTTTCGTTCTTTATTTACAATTCGATGTAGAATGCTAAATCCGCATTCAACACAGTATGATGTCGGAAAATATAGTAGCAATTGTGCTATTTCTGTCCACAATTTTGGATAACTCTCATTGCAATTTTATAGGATGCAATTAGTCCTCCTAAATATAATTTAAAATAACAACTATTGTTTCTTTCATTACTTTTTGTAAAAACAGTGTCAATCGTTTTTTGTTTACGGAAAAATCCTTTAATTCTTCAAAATACTCTAATGGTTTATCTTTTTTATTCGAATGTTTTCTCCTAAGATGATCCAACAATTTGGACAGTTTCATTGCATCATTTGATAATGACTTATAACACAGTAAGCATATGGTCAATCATCAAAAGAATTTTTTATAAATCCAAATGCCAAAAATTCATTTTTATATTGACGAATTTTTACTGTAGAAGGACGACTCATACACGAACAAAAACAAGCATGGTAATTTTAAAAATTCTAAAGAACAAAGGTTTACCACTTTAAAAATAGACTAACTTAATTTAAAATGAAAAAATTAAATGTATTAAATTTATTTTCGACCCCCAAATATTTCATTTTTGACCCCCTTACGATCGATCTGGATTGATTTTAGACCCCTGGGGGTCGAATCGACCCCAGGTTGAGAACCGCTGCTGTAATTCATCCTAACCCATTCAAGAAATTGACTTTAACCAAATCCATAATAGAAAATAAGAGAATGTAAAAAACATATCTAATTGTTGTTGAATTTTTTAATTCGGGTCTTTGATATTTTTTGTTTGTTTTTTGTAGAATCTTCGACTATGAGAGAGTGCAATTGCTCTTTAATCACTTGGTATTCTCTCTCAAAAAAACTCTCCAATGGGAATTTTCTTGTCAGTTGATTGTTATCAAAGTCTCTTTTTGTACGTATAAAGTTCCCAATATTTATATCTTCCTTTCTGAAATTTTTATTGGCGTTTTCTTTTGTTTTGTTCTTATATTTCTCCAATGTACCTCCTTACTACATTCCTCAGTTGACTCATCTGACAGTTTCAAGTCAGATACTTCACCAACATTGAAACTTGGCACGAAATAATTTAAACGGCGATTTTCCCGTCGCACGATGGCAAGACACATTACATTTGTAAACGGTTTTTTTAATATTAACCCACTTTGTTGATCTTGTTTCGAAGATTGTTTTTGCTAACAAATGTTTAAGCGTTTGGTTATACATTCGACTTGACCCTGTAATTTAGGATTTCTAGGTTTTCCGTGAATTGAGTTGACTTTCCAATCGCTGAGAAAATTAGTCATAATTGAATTACGGAATTCTTTTCCGTTATCAGTATGTAATGACACTGGTGGACCAACCGTCAAAAAAAGATGTTCCAATGAAGTTTTTACATTTTCCGCCGTTTTATTAAAAGCGGAAATGCCGAGGCATACTTGGAAAAACAATCGATCATTGTTAAAATCCATTTGAATTCATTATTTTTCGAAGATATCTTCTAAGATCGAAGCAATCAGCCATAAATCGTTCATAATTTTTAGAAACAGTGAGCATTTTAATTTCTTCAGATGTGTTTAGAGAATTAAAATTTGAGCAGGAATCGCAATTTAATATAAATCTGCGAATGATTAAAAACTCAACCCACAGTGATTAGAAAAATTGTTTCTTCATACGAAGTATGCAATTTTCAACAATAATATAAACGTGGGAGATACAGTGACAAGTCTCTCTGAACATCAGAATCAGTTATGAGTATAGTTGATTAAAAACTCAACCCACAGTGATTAGAAAAATTGAGGAATTGACGGACAAGCCCAGACCACCCAGTAAATGGAGGGGGCAGATCTGTGCCAAGATTGCTTGGAGACAGACTGAGCTGGAAGCACTGGAGGGGCACATAAGTAGTGTGGCGAGAGGGGTTAGAGAAAAAGCACCGCCTATAGTAAAGGGGCTAATTAGTAAACTCCGTGTTCCCAACTGGGACCTCAAAGAGTTGAGTAGGGCAAAGGTGGAGTTAGAGGGGGCAATAATGGTGTATAAGAGGAAACTCTATACACATGAAAGTCGGTGTAAGAGAAG
>RDEW01000029.1:0-20424 GCA_011109175.1 Dicyema japonicum | reverse complement strand
AGATTCTATACATATTCTAAATCTTGTAAGGATAATTCAATTACTGTCACCAATTCATAGAGGAATGTCGGTTAACCTTCTCGAGTATGTCTGTGGCTCATGGAATTAAGGTCAATTTCATTCCAACTGTGGGAAACCCCATTCATTTTTAACCGGACACCCTATAAACAATTTCCCTCCAATAATCAACGATTCTGCAATCAAAGGAAATGTAAGTAGTTTCCTCAGACTTCACAGAGACCATATCTATTAGTCAGCCGTTGAAACGGTAGAATCCTTTCGTACGGAAAGGGTGGTTAGAACGATATCGAACACTATTATCCCAGTCTGATGTGTTCACAGCCTTTTAGCTACTGCTATTTCTCAACTTCTGACATCCTATTTCTAATTTTCCAACTGGCCTATTCAAAGATGTCATGTTAAAAATGAATAACTGTTGAAAATTTTCACTTCAAAGAAAAATTATCAAATTTATGCAAAATAGCCAAATTTCAAAGAGTCATTAAACTTAAACAAATTGCAATTTCACCTAATCCCTAAGCATGTTGCAAACTCAGAAGACATCCTACGCGCTATATTTCAGAACTAAAAAAGCATAGTTTACCCGAACGTTCAGAATTCCAATCTTATTTAGCCCAATACTTGGAGATACCTGCAAAAGAAGAAATTAGCTGGTTACCCCAACTTTACTAGCAACCATTCCATAAACCCCTCAGCAAAAGTAAGCGTCCAAACAAAAGACAATCCTTTCTAGAAGATTATGCACTTTAAAGAGCCCTGTGGGGATACTGGAGATAAAACAGCCCAGTTGCCTTCCTTGGGTAACTCCGAGTAGCAAAAATTTTAATTTACTTAACACAAAAATATAAAAGTTAATCCTTAAAGCAGTCAGCCAGACTTTCATCTTCCTTCATTTTAAAGATGTAGCAGTCATTCCCAGAAAAATCAACCTTGTTAAGGAAAACGGGAGTGCTCTTAGAGTTATCTTTGGTGAATTCATCTATAAGGACAACCGACACAGTCCCTGAATCGCAGAAAACACGGAGTTGACCTCCCTTCCGTCCCTAATGAGTAAAATAACAGGCAAACAAATGTTCTAGTAAAAGATAACCGAGCTTCCTGTGGAGCATGAACTGCAAAAACTGTCTGATTTTTAAAAATTGGCGAGATATCAGAACTTTGGACAAAATTTAGGGAATGTCAACAGTCGGTGTCATTCCACATTTTTGTGGTACATTGCATTGCATCAGTGACCTCCTTTTCTAGATCCTTCTCGTAGTTTCTAAGAAATTTGATATCTTCTCGAAGCCGACAAGCCTCTTTAGAAGGATCACTTTTATTAGAACTAAAATTTAAATTTGTCTTCATCAATCTAATGTAGTTCATAGATATCTTTTCTAGAAGACCGATTCCATCGAGTACGTTTATTATGTCGTATATTCTACGATTATTATGTATTGGTAGTTTAGAGACTGCCTGCAATATTTTATAAAATTTCAACTTCTCGTAAGTCAAGTAGACCATCTTTTGAAGAATTCAACAGTTCAACAAACATACGAGTTAATTAAGCGAGACTCTGATCTTGCCCTTTATGTGAATTCATAACTATCACATAAGCCATATTTTAGCATCATAAATTTATTGTTCGCCGTCACAAATATTTAAATAAATGAATAATATTTAAATTATTATAATAAATAATATTTAAAATTTACTACTTGAAAATTAATTAATTAATGACATGTTTCTTTTAAAATGTCTGAATTTGAATCGTCTCTCCATATCCAATCAACGTATACCATCTTCATTACAGACAGAAAAGAAAAATATACACTGGATTTTAACATATATGGAGACTCTTTACTTTTACAGATTCATCCAACTATTCTGGGATTGACTTTTGACCTTTGATGACATTTTCTCATTATGTGAAGAACGTTATGACAAAGGGTCTCAGGAAACTGAATATAATGAAACCGCTCTTAAACTCCCGACCGTCACGGGAATGCGCTGTCTTCATGTACAATCAACTACTAAAACCGACGGTAGAGTATGCTTGTGCCTCATGGGCCTATGGAGCTTCAATATTTAATTCATACAAGATCAACTCCCTAACAGTCAAACTTGCACGTCTAACGAATCTACTCCAATCTTTTCCCCCAATGCTTGACCATGCCGAAATCAAAAATAACGACTCTGGCTTCATCGGTCTGTGTGTTCAAGAAACAAATCGTTTCTTCCTCTCTAGGCTAGAAGCCTCAAATACACATAATTTGGGGAAAAACCCACTTTTCTTTAAACTCTAGTGAAAGATGATCGTCGTCTATTCAGGAAAGCAGTGGGTACTCTGGATGAACATAGGAAAAACCTCTCTATCCTGTTGAGGTGTATTGGGATCACTTAATTAGTTGGTTTTCTCCTTTTTCTTGGTGTTCCCTTTACGGGGTTATTAAATATATTTCACCTCAGTCTCTTCTATCGTTTTGTGGAGCACATGAAGAACCAATAAAGCATCAGATATGCAAAAATCTGAATAAATAAAATACAACAAAAGTTACAATAGCGTTTCAAGAACATTGATCTGAGATATTGATGGAATAATTCTCATTTGTCTTTTTGAGATTTCTATCATTCGCCCTTGAAACCCCAGGAGCGGCTGGGAGAATGGGTAAAAGTCGTCAACAAAACCTAGAGACCCTCGTGACCAGAGATTGTGTTGCAGGGTATGGCCATTGTCTTTGCCTGTTGAAGTATGAGTTTTTACCATTGTCCTTGGTTCTGTTTTTAAATAAAATACATTCTATTCATGACAATTTATTACACAACAAAATAATCAAAATAAAATAATTTGCTGACAACTGCCAGAGAAATCCTCTGGTACAGCTAATCGGTTCCCCGACGCTCGTCACTCACTTTCGATATCAGACCCAAGCGATTTTATAAAAGAGACCTTATTGGGCCAGAAGACTCCGCTCGTTTCGACGGCAAATGGATGTACAAAAAATCTGGTGCAGAGGCTGTTGTATTTTCTTATTTTGGAATTCTCAAATGTTCGAGCAGCCTCCCAAGCCTTCAACGTGGAGTCTGAAAGTCTCGACTGGGAAAAGGTGTCTATGAAAGCCACATCCCAAATCAAGCATTTCACCTGAGAGAAATGGAACACAGTTATACCTTCTAGGCACTTTTCATCCCCACGATTTAGGCCCACCGGTTCCAGAGTTTCCAGAATCCAGTCGCCTCAAGAGAGCGCCTAACGACACCGTTAATAGCGGCATACCTCGGGAACAGACCACTGCTGCGTCGGCAAGAAAACGGGTGAAACCCTTTGCAGTTCACAACGGCACGGATGAGGCTGGCACAGGTCGACCCCGAGATGAAGGAAACGCCAATTCGAAGGGCATCCTGATCCAGAAGGGAACCAATTGAATATAATGAAAACGCTTTCAGCCAAGCCCTGCTGAAGGGGGAAGAGGCTGACAGAATGCACGTTCGACGGTGTAAGTTATTCGTTTCTAAAAGAGACGATTGAGTAGTCTTGTGTGTAATGTTGTTCCAGTTTCTCAATTTGTGTGGATCAAAGGGGGTTTCTTCAAAAGTCGCCGATTAACTCCTTAAACCTGCGCAGTTTTATCAGCAATTTTGTCAGGTAATTGTTATTTTTGATTAAAAACTCAAGGAATTCGGCCTTCACTCGTGCAGTTGATACTCGTTTAGTTAGAGCTCAATTAAAGTTTTTCTTTGGCTAGGCCTTGCTTGGTGTCTGCTTTGAACACCGATGCAAATGCGATGGAACGATTGACATGAAGGGTCTAATCCGATGCAATACAAGAGAAGTGCCGGGAGATATCCTTCAGATAAAACTTGACTGTCATGAGAGTAATCTAAGACACGGGGTTTGCATGCTTTCTGGAACTCTTTAAACTTTGTGTAAGTGATGGAAAGAAGTCGCGTGGCATATATACCAAGCCATGAAGTCAAGGGGGTGTCTTGCATAAAGGCGAATCTGCTCAAGTCACCACAGTACGCGGGTTCTACATCAAGTACTACTAAAGATTTCAAAACTAGGAAATTGAGAATCGGTTCGCCTTTCAGTGATCTCTTTCGAGACGTCTGGTATGTTTTACCCCAGCACGTCAAAGTTTATCATGTTAATGAGCGGAATTGCAGAAGTGCGGAAGAGAGTCTAATGACATGATGGCTCTTCTTGAATATTGGACTTGCGATCATTAGGCAGTATCTCCCATTACGTCCTCAATGCCTGAATGCCCATAATGGAACTTTCTTAAAAAATTGACTTTTATAGTCTTGACTGGGGAAAGGTGTCCATGACTTTTATAGTCTATAGCCGCTTAACTTATTACGGGTTGTCTTGAATTACTACTCAAGGTTATTGTTTTAACTTATTTTAGTCTCCTGTAGACAATTTGCTCCATTATTTTTAGTAGCTAACATTTGGGCTTATCCGTCGATAATCAAAACGTTCTTCCTAATTTTCCCTGTGTAAATACCATTCTGATGGTTGACAGCTTCCTGTGGAATATAGGAATAATGTCTCAATCCAGTCTTCGGCTAGTGTCGACTCACAGTATGTATACCTCTACTCAGTTTTCTATTGCTCTATTATTAAAGCACTTTCTGAGAGCACAATACTAATAGCTACTCATGCAGCAAAAGATAACATTCTGAATGTCGACCTCCACGCACTTCTATTGTTAAGGTATGGTAACCTTCTCGATCCGCCATTCAATCCATCATAGTACTAGTTTTTAGTGTTCTTAAATCCCTCATTTAAGGTTCACAGAAATTGAAAGCGATCTTTTATTATGGACTAACATGGAATCCAAAGGTTTTATGTTGTGTAGCATTATAGAAGTTATGCTAAATGACAATATTGGAGAAAAACCTATGGTGTGGTTAAAAGAATTAGTAAAGGAGTCGTCAATGAATCGGAAATAGTTTTCACAAGATATTTGATATTTTGGATCTATTAAACGCTAGCTACTTGTTCAAAGGTCTCTTTTTCTTTGTTCCTTTTCTTCCATTGCTCTACTTGATGACATCATTGATCAATTACACAGTGCCGGAGTGACGCTAAAAAGATCATTTACTTTCCCCCACTCTAGTGGAAAGGTTCCATAACTGTGTTGGATTCCCTCTGTTATGATGAAAAATATTTTCTATCTTTCTTGTCTGTGAAATTAGGTAAGTCATTTTAAATATACATTTAGATGATTATGGATGACTTCAAAGAACTCCTCCCATTGTTTCAGTGGGATGGACCGTACTGTGCCTTCAGTCACTTCATTGGCTGCACATTTGTTCTCATTCAGTTCATCAAAAAATTTGTGGATACAGTCCTTAACTCTTATCCGGGTCTGAATGTATCTATGTCACTATCAGTGGCTATGGGAGTATGGAAGGACTTATCCCTCAATGATCCGGATGACCGCACTAATCAGATATCATATTTAAAGTGTGATTATGATATGAGATGCAAGAAGACTTGTCTTCCTCAAAAAGACTGACTGTCATTCAACGGATTCTTGGTTGAATGCTGAAATTGGAAATCCGCTGAATGATACAGTGAGAATAGCCGCCTCACTTAATCTGTGCCTTTAAGTCTGTACTGAATATAAAGGTCGCTGTATACGTTAGATCGAACCAGTCTTACTCCGGGTGGCACAGTGGTTAGGTGTCGGGCTAAGTGGCTTAGGTCACGGGTTCGATTCTTGCTGCTGTTCATCTGGTGGAAGGTTCCACGCATCTACGGTGCTAAAAGGGCTTGACGAGTTTAGCCGTCATCATGGAGATTCACTGCAAAACTGGATAGTCTAAAAGGACATACACTCAAGAAAAAGAAAAAAAGAAGTGAAGAGCATTCTTTGGTTCTCCCTCTACGATTAGTTATAATAACTGTTTTTTACTTAAATAAAGTGTGTGTTCTGCATGAGCGAAACCCTAAGCATTTTAACGCGTGCTTTTTTTTAGACGTCAGGAATTCGTAAGAGAATTCAGTCTGTCTGATCGGCTCAATCGACAAAGAGTCTAAATGAGACTCGATGTTTCGAGAGCGGCAAAAGAAATGTCGGGTGAAGTAGGGAAGTCGCCTCGACAGGAAGGGGTCCTTGTGTGTTTGCTGAGAATGATCAGGTCGTCAAAACTGTCGGATATGAGGGCTTTCCGTTGATCCAGTTGTTGGTTAGCATACCATTGAGATCTTTTTGCATTTAGGAATCGCTGGAGTTCGGGGCAGTAGTCGCTGCGATATATACATATTAACAACTGTCAATCGGAGAGAAGGTCGACGGATTCTTAGAGTTAGTTGTTCCAGTGTGTCGTTCTGAGGAAGGGTCCGAGATGTTATCCAAAATATTGCTGGCCAGTATATGGTTCCTGATTAGTGTAATAACGCCTTTACCTCTTCTATGACTTCTCCCACGTCCGAAAACTAAATATCCTGGAATGTTGGGGGTGGGCGCTGTGGGTTTAGTTTCGTTTCTTAGAAAATAACTATATCCACTGTTTAAGAGAAAGTGTTTTAGTTCGGTAATTTTCATCCGGATACCTTGAATGTTAACTTGTGAATATAGTCAGTAAGGGTCCATCACGGAGCCATTGTATTAAGTCAAACGTTGTGTAAGTACAGAAATTGCGCTTAAAGATCGATATTATAGCCGGGACTAAGATATCGTAATAGACTCATCTATGGGCAACAAAATCTACAAAAGGTATATTAGTGACAAGTCCTGTTTGAAGGAGTACTTTGAATATAGTCAGTAAGGGTCCATCATGGAGCCATTGTATTAAGTCAAACGTTGGTGTAAGTACAGAAATTGCGCTTAAAGATCGATATTATAGCCGGGACTAAGAATATCGTAATAGACTCATCTATGGGCAACAAAATCTACAAAAAGGTATATTAGTGACAAGTCCTGTTTGAAGGAGTACTTTGAATTCAGGACATGTGAACAATTCATGTGTGTTTTTACTCTAATATATAGAGAAAACCAAATTTAGTGCTGCAATCCATAAGTGAATTTGAAAAAGTACTAAATGCTACTTGGGAATTTGAGAAAGAGCATAAATATTATTATTTAACGCCGAAAAGGGGAACACAAGAAAGAACGAGTTAGACCATTAAATAAGTGATCCAGGTAGACCTCAACATGATCGAAGGGTTTCTGCTGTCCTCCATAATACCAAAGCAAAATAATTAAATTATTTAAAAAATTAACATTAATTATATTATTATTAACCCCAAACTTACCATTGTAAGCCCAGCACAATCAGTCATAACTAACTAATCCAAGGAAGGAACCAAAGGGAGAACATCTGCTTGTGCCGACCAAATACATCTTCCAATACTTCATTACAGGCTTCCGCTTCTGAAGAGAGGTGGAGAAGTAGGTCCGCCCTCTTCAATTTTTGTCCCACGTCCTACCGTCGCGAACATCACTTCATTCTTTAGCGGAATAGTTTTCATAATGCAATCTTCATCAGAGGGTTTGGACAGGGAAAAAAAGAGGAACAACTTAGCTAGAATAACTCCCAAAGAAATCTTTACCACTCTTTTGATGAGTCATCCAACAGTTTACAAGATTGTTGTCACATTAAAAAACGGGGATAATTATACCTTATCCAAGAGAGAGAGACCGAAGGTCAAAAATTCCTCCGGAAATTGCGCAAAAATTACACAAATATGTTAAAAATATAGCATGCTCTATCCAAATATTTTGTTTGGCAAACATCCATTTTTCCTTCACAATCTGCGAAACGTCCTATTACCTTCCAGAGTGGGCTCTTCATTGCCTTGAGCGCTCAAATACTTTTGGCAATTCGTAATTTGCCATAAGCAAGATGCGGACTGGATAAAACAAAACCCGGCCATTTAAAAAGCTGGCGATCTATTCGCTTGAGATCGGATGTCTGTCTTATATTCTCTATAAAATTCTTAAATGAATCAAATTCTACTGGGAGTTCAGACTGAGACAATTTTCACGCTCTGATTGCCTTTGATAAAAAACGAATGGTGTCGACTTTTTCTTCAGATTGATAACCGTCAAGATCTTAGTGAAGGATGTCACGTGTAGGGTACGCTTACAGTTACAGACATGCGTTTGCTAAGCATGCATTACGGGATGGCCATCCATCTCCTGGATAAATAATATAAAGATCGAAGATACAAGAAAAGTACTTTAGAGAATTAAGTGACTGACTCCTAGAGAGAAATGCTCCCCAACAACTTCTCTGGATTACCTAATTCGTTAGAACCGAAAAGTCCAGTTCGGGCTCAAGGGAAGAACATGAAGTCACTGCTGCGTGTTTGTGGTGGCAGAGGTTAAGTCCGCCATCTCTACTCTCACATGACTTGGACCTCACATGGGACACTATTGGATGACGACTTGGGGTTTGCGTCCGCATCGGAGTAGATGTCTGCGTTACACATTGATGTAGATATGGAATAATGGTCGACGTTAAAGACCTTCACGCTTTCTCATACGGGAGGAATGCTAGAAGAGCCCAAGACAAGTGATCCTAATCTAATCATAGTGATCCAAAGTGGAAGCGGCCGGATTCACTGTACAGTTGGGGCCTCTTGGACTGCAAATAAAAGACCTGACAACACTCTTTTAACGGGAAAGTGGTAAATACCTCGCCTGAAACGTCACCTGTCGGATAGCCTTTCTCCCTCTAACATTGCTATGACAGGAACTTACCCAGGATCAGCCTTGGAAAAGGCTGAGACCCAAAAATGAAGAAATACGTATGTCTCTCTGAACAGTTCGTTTTTGAACCAGTCGCCATGGAAACATCAGGACTCATAGGTAGCATATCACTGACCCTGAAGAATCTGATCGCTTATAGCGAGGAAGAAAATGATAAATGGAAAGGAACTGGCTCATTGAGCGAATTTCCTTCCAGATCGTCAATGGAAATCTGTTCCCAATTCTGAAACAGCCAGTAGTTTCAAGGGCGTGACAAAGCTTTCTGCTATTCTTTGTGGACAAATTTCATTTCCATTGACAAATTCGATACCACGTGTTTATCAAATCAACATTACTTTCTCTATCTCTATAATACTTGATGATTAATCGTGGAAAGAGCTAAACATTTAACTTCTTTTATTGCCTTTGAGTCTATATAGGTATCACTGATGATGGTGATTGTTAATTAGACGCATGGAACCTTGGCCAGAATGAAAGCTAAAAATTCTGTTCTGAAAGCATGAGATTCGACTTGTATATGAAAATAACTTTATTTAATTTTTATTTATGAATAATTTGGATTATTTATCCCCAAGGACATCCAGAGATGAGATAACCTGACTAAGAGAAAGGAATCACTAATTAGTTGATTACTAAGGTGGTCAAAATACGACGGCACTGTCAGATATGACTGATCATTTGTGAAGGGTTACCTACAGTTAACCCTTAATTGGATGAAAATATTGTTGCAGTATTTTGGATTTTTTTCAATAATTTTTGATTACCCTCGCTAATGGCCTCTAACAGCCTTGTCAAAAGGATTCTACATTTCTTCCCAGAATTCTCTATTGACCAGGACGCCGACCATACCGTGAGGCTTAGGGCCATACTTATCAGCTTTCTTTACCTTCAATTTCTCTCAGCGGGGAATGGACGATGATGTATGCCGGAATTCTTCTGAATATTTGTTAGTGTCATCTAGCCACATCGCCGTGTCTGCTGTCGGGGACGTCTTTCGAGACCGGTGTCTAACCAAACGCCATTACTAATGGAGTTTTGGGTACTTTTCTGAAAAATGAATGCGTTCGTATTGGGATCTCATTACGACTGGGTTAAAAATCTGTGTTCCAAACCGTGCCGATGCGGAGACCAGATCGACTGATTTGGCGACGCTGGAATTCTGAGTCGTCTAGGGAATTGAGTTTCTACACGATCGGGACACTCCCGTCAGCGCAGGTGGGTATTTGAGCTAATCTCGCTCGCATCCTGGGAGGGAATAGCCAGGCACAATACGCCTAGCACTCAAGCGCCTCAACCGTGGGACTTACGTCATAACAAGGAGAACGTCAATTTTTGCATGAATAGTTAGTTAAGTGCTTTTTCACGTAGTCCTAAAAGGGTTTCGCCTGAGGCGTGTTTTGCACCCATCCTATCCCACGTCATCTTGTTCCTGGACATCATTTGAACATCATCCAGATCTTCTGCTATCATCAATTTACGACCTGTTGTTTCATAATCATCTTTAAGCAAATTAGAAGTGTATTTCTTGTTCTGCCTCGAACTCCGTTACTTTCGGCGCAGTGTAAATATTCTTCCATTATTCTGTTACTTTGTAGTCGGATTCAGTCTAAGAATATTTCCAAATAGTTGCCACCTCGATAAAACAACGTCCATGCTAATTGGTCTAGATTTACATAGAGTATATAGTTTCTCGTTTTAGATTTTTCTCGGCCAGAAGATTCCAGTCAATATACGAGGTTGGCTTTGTGAAAAGTATTTAGCTTCTCTAAATTGTTTTTCGAATTTCTCCATGTTCCTGAATTGTATAGCAATATTGGCTTACAGACGTATAGTTTGACACGAGGTTTCATGATACATGCTTCTTTCTTATCCAGATGTTCTATATTTTTTGAAGTATATGGTACTCAGCATTTTCCTTCGACAAATATCCTCGACATCACCTAGTAGTGAGCCAGTTTTTTGTATCTCTCCAACATTCATAGTTTCTTGCTCGTTCGATTGGTATATAATCAGTTTTTTAATGTTCATGCGCAGATCCAAATAAGTTTTGCTTGGAGTAAAACTTTTTCAAGTGTTTCCTGTCTGTGCACCATCCGCATATAGTAACTTGATTATGTCCTAGATATTTGTGACCCATATCTTTCCTCAGCTCCCTGAGGGTAGCTTCGAGGTATATGATTAATAGTACTCACAAAGTATATTCGTAGATAAAAAATTCAAAAAATTATTAGATACAAAATAAAATTATTCGTAAGCCAAGAAAAATTAAATATTTAAATTTTAACTGAAAAATTATAATATATTGATATTGTTGCAGCAAAATGGCGGTCATAAACTAACAAGAACCAAAAAAATTTTTGACTGATCATTTTTATTGTAATTAAAAAATGTGGAAAAAGAACTTAATTTATGGAGGTTGAATGGCAATTCTGAATCATCTGATGATAGCTATTAAGATACGCTCTCAAGTCTCACTTGAACAAAAGTCGCAGACATCTTCCACGAGACAGAATATCACAAACTCTATTCTTGACGTTGTTGACGATCCATTCGACGAAATAACACTGTTCATAGTTTATTTGTTGAGTATATGCTCATCCACCTTCTTCGTGGACATTCTTCCTCAGAAAATAGCCGCAACAGTGAGATAATCCAAGGCGAGGATCACAAACAGCCATCATGTTCTTGGCATCAAACATTAACTGAATCAGCTAGGGAACAATAAGTGATCTGTAATTCTGAGAGCCATTAGATGTCAATGGAGCGAATCCAGGAATAAAGAAGTAGAGACGAGGGAATTGAACCACATTGACGGCCAGCTTTTAGAGATCAGCATTAAGCTAATCACGTCATAATCACTGAATACCTGTCAGGGAATCTTATACATGTAGTCACTCCAGACGTGGTGGCAGAGACCAGATAGTTGAATTCACCATATGTAGGAATAGTCATCTTGAGGGGTCTGAAGCAAATATATAGAGGGCCTCATTGTAAATGCAGTAAGTCTGATAATTGTGCCCAACAAGCTGATGCATTGAGAGTATGACATTGTAAGGCTCAACAGCTGTATCAGAGACCTATAAAATGGTTAATCCAATAAAACTCACCTTACGAGAAGGAACGGCCGAGAAGTTGTTCATAATTCGATCACAAAACCCCTCTCTGACATGTCGAATGATCAGAGAATCCATTCCTGATCCATTGCCACCTGAATGAGGGAATTACTGATGGCAGTCACACCTCTCAGCCTCTTACAAATAAAATCCAAAACAGAGTCGGCCAACTGCTCCTTCTGTATTGTGTCCTTTTGCCCAGTTGTTTCAGGTTCCCGACTGTCCAAAAACGAAGTTGTCAGGTCGGAAAATCTATCCAAATGGCTGAATCCATGGTTCCAGGCTCTAAGTCAACCAAAATAATCTGGGACCATACCTCCCGCCTATATTAAAACTTAATCTACTCTCAACTACCTGCAGTCTCGTAGAAATTTATTCTCTCCAACTGCAGACGTTTTTTCAATGCAGGGATGCAATTTTAGTCATGAGAACTTAAATTTAAATTCAAATTAAAATGAAAGCTTACGTAATTTATCAAGTTTATAATAAAATTTTATTAATCAAACAATAAGTAAAAGTAATTCTTTTATAACGCCCGTCTAACTCAATCTTCTTTTCTTAAGACTTATTCCTTTATAGGTGTCGCTGCATAGCCCACATTAAGAGACTACCCTAGGTTGACATTCCCTGCCATCTTCCTCATCAACAGACATCGATACTCCATGCCTCTCCTCAGCTTGCATACTCTCCAAAGTCTTTCGTAACACTAGCGTCTGTATATAAGCTTTGACCCTCTCCTCCACATTGAGGCCATCCAGGTGGCCTTTGAAGAATCTGGAGACAATTCCATCCCAAGTGATGACAACAGGGATTATTTTCAATTTTGCGCGATGGATAATCTCAAGTTCGTTCGCCAGTAAGCTATAATTGTGGAACTTTTCTACTCGACCTGCTTGAGGTAGTTTTTGCAAAGTGATCCCAGTTTCAACAAGAGTAATCGTATTTTTTTGTCTTATCATAAACGAAAATGTGAGATCAAATAGAGAAGCCACCGAGTCTCACGTGCGTCGTGCCTTTTTAGTGTAGCTAGGCGTCCAAGTTTTTTTTAGAAACGAAACGATCAATTCGATTATTTTTAGCCTTTGTTTCAAATATTTATTTCACTACACTGGCTGGGTGATATCATCAATCAATCCTTTTCGGACCAAGACCACCAATAAAATAAAGGACTTATGAGACCGCCCAACACTCTCAGATGGACGTTTGATGGTAGCCGGCCTCCTACAGTGAAACAAGTGGTTCCTATTTTATATTTGATTTCGAAATTCTCATTTTAACACAATTTTATAAAATTATTTTTCGACCTCGCTAACATAGGGACCTGCTCACGTTTGATTCCCGATATATGATTTTAACACTATTTTACAAAATTAAAAATTTTGACCTTTTAACTTGGAGATTTACTCACGTGAAAGGTTCCTAACTTTATTTGGTATCAAGATCTCACTTTACCTCATTTGGGCATATTTATATAGTTAGTTAACGTCTAATTACACGGTATGTTGAATTTCCACTGACGGAAACCCATCCTTTCCAAAAACCACGTCCATCCATATCCGCCATTGTGGAAACCCCTCCAATAGAGCTGGGATGATCTTTTTAGTTGCCGACGAGCACTGTGCTGTTTCCCTTAACAACTTCCAGAGAAATCATTTAGAACAGTAATTCCATTTCCCGACGAAAGAAAGCTTTGGAAGAACATATCGAGTTTTTCATGGTGGGCGTCGTGGTCCTCAACGAGACCAAGTGTATGATACAGATGCTGCAGACTTTAACGGATAAACTAGCTGCCATATCTTGTGGAGCGATGCACATCGAGGTCAGGCACCAGTATCTAAGAGGACGAATCTTCTGCAATCGTTCAAGGTACCTCACCCTTCCTTCACTGTGAGTCATTTTTAACCCGCATTAAATTGCCTAGTTATTCACTTATAATTGAGGCATTGTACGCTAAGCAGCTGTGGTTGTGTAAGGATCACATTAAGGATGTCTTTGATAGGTATCCAAATTGCATTATTTTTGACGATCTCAATGCTAGGCATTTATAGATTAACTGCTTTGCGTCTACAAATGAGGAAATGGTCAGCTGAAGGTGGTTGGAGAACTTGGATTTTCTGTGACCACCTTGAGTGACCCAAACAACCAGAACTCCATGAGAGGTGAAGAATACCTGTGGATAGCCATCTCCTCACAACGATGTTTGGCTTGTTATCGTTACCACTTGTGCTTAGGGACATCGGGAGTTATCACCGACATTTTTTCACGCAGCTTCACGAGTCGGTTTAAACCCAGGTCCATCTATAGGTGTCACAGGATGATGAATGACTTTCAATTCCAAGTGTAGTTTCTTGAGCATACCGAACTCCATTAATAGGCGAACTGTGCAAAGATTGGAAATTCTCGGGACTTTTCAATTGAGCCGTGATGCTTGGGCTTAAGTGTTCCACGCAATGGTGTCGTTTACATTCACCATCGTACGCACTCTCAGTATCGCAATGAAGAACACAAAAAGTGTTTGGAAATTCTGATAAAGATTCTGAAAAAAATCCGGAGACGCAGAATAAGGTATTTTTGTAACGCGGAGAGTTATTTGGTGATGATTTTTGGGGACAATCTTTGCGTGCAATGAATGGAAAACGAGTTACAGTAATGCCACAGGAAACGACGATCAGTACGGATACGGCTGTAACGAATAACAAACCAAACATTTTCGTTTATGATAAGACAAAAAATACGATTACTCTTGTTGAAATTGGGATCACTTTCCAAAACTACCTCAAGCAGGTCGAAGTAGAAAAGTTCCACAAGTATAACCTACTGGCGAACGAACTTGAGATTATCCATCGCGCAAAGGTGAAAATAATCCCTGTTGTCATCACTTGGGATGGAAGTGTTTCCAGATTCTTCAAAAGCCACCTGGATGCTTCAAGGTGGAGGAGAGGGTCAAAGCTTATATACAGACGTTAGTGTTACGGAAGACTTTGGAGAGTATGCAAGCTGAGGAGAGGCATGGAGTATCGATGTCTGTTGATGATGAAGATGGCAGGGAATGTCAACCTAGGGTAGTCTCTGAATGTGGGCTACGCAGCGATGTGAATAAGGGTTGGCCTATAGAAGAGAAGATTGAGTTAGACGGGCGTTATAAAAGAATTACTTTTACTTATTGTTTGATTAATAAAATTTTATTATAAACTTGATAAATTATGTAAGCTTTCATTTTAATTCGAATTTAAGATCTCATGACTAAAATTGCATGCTTGCATTGAAAAAACGTCTGCAGTTGGAGAGAATAAATTTCTACGAGGGTCTGGGTAGTTGAGAGTAGATTACGTTTTAATATAGGCGGGAGGTATGGTCCCAGATTATTTTGGTTGACTTAGAGCCTGGAACCATGGATTCAGCCATTTGGATAGATCTTCCGACCTGACAACTTCGTTTTTGGACAGTCGGGAACCTGAAACAACTGGCAAAAGGACACAATACAGAAGGAGCAGTTGGCCGACTCTGTTTTGGATTTTATTTGTAAGAGGCTGAGAGGTGTGACTGCCATCAGTAATTCCCTCATTCAGGTGGCACTGGATCAGGAATGGATTCTCTGATCATTCGACATGTCAGAGAGGGGTTTCCTGATCGAATTATGAACAACTTCTCGGCCGTACTTCTCGTAAGGTGAGTTTTATTGGATTAACCATTTTATAGGTCTCTGATTGAGCTGTTGAGCCTTACAATGTCATACTCTCAATGCATCAGCTTGTTGGGCACAATTATCAGACTTACTGCATTTAAAATGAGGCCCTCTATATATTTGCTTCAGAACCCTCAAGATGACTATTCCTACATTTGGTGAATTCAACTATCTGGTCTCTGCCACTACGTCTGGAGTGACTACATGTATAAGATTCCCTGACAGGTATTTAGTGATTATGACGTGATTAGCTTAATGCTGATCTCTAAACGCTGGCCGTCAATGTGGTTCCATTCCCTCGTCTCTACTTCTTTTTCCTGGATTCGCTCCATTGACATCTAATGGCTCTCAGAATACAGATCACTTACTGTTCCCTAGCTGATTCAGTTAATGTTTGATGCCAAGAACATGATGGCTGTTTGTGATCCTCGCCTTGGATTATCTCACTGTTGCGGCTATTTTCTGAGGAAGAATGTCCACGAAGAAGGTGGATGAGCATATACTCAACAAATAAACTATGAACAGTGGTTATTTCGTCGAATGGATCGTCAACAACGTCAAGAATACAGTTTGTGATATTCCGCTTCGTGGAAGATGTCTGCGACTTTTGTTCACGTGAGACTTCGAGAGCGTATCTCGATAGCCGATAGTTATCGTCAGATGATTCAGAATTGCCATTCAACCTCCATAAATTAAGTGCTCTTTTAACATTTTTTAATAAAAATGATCAGTCAAAAATTTTTTTGGTTCTTGTTAGTTTATGACCGCCATTTTGCTGCAACAATATAAATATAAAATTCAGGAAAAATGTTAGCGTGGTGTCATGTGGCTCACCAGAAACGGTGTCACCCATTCCAAAATGGAACGAAAAGAGCCAACAGCTTCTCCCCACCGTCTTGTGGTCCTTTCATCCCCTGTGTCTTCGACCCTGTCTGGTGTCCCCATTTATCCAGACTTTTGATTCTTCTATGTGGGGACGTCGAAACCAATCCTGGTCCATGGAGAGGTTTTACAATTATACAACTTAATACAAATAGGATCAGTAGGAAAATCTTTGAACTCCGAGCACTCCTCCGCAAAAATGGGCTGATCTCGCTTTAATACAGGAGTCCAAGCTTTCTCCCTCCATACCAATACTTTTTTTTCCTGGATACAGTGATCCGTAAAGATCGTCAGGGAGGACGCGGAAGAGGACTACTTACTATTATAAAGAACGATATTCCCTTTATAAATATAACTCAAAGAACCTCAGAGCTTCTTGGCACCGACAAGACTTTGGAGCAGATTACTGTCAAAATCAAGTTATTCCCGTCCTTTTGGATCCATTTGGCTAATTTATATATTCCTCCACAAGGATCGTGTCCGACATCTTACACCCCTGATTTATCACGCATTTCTACTGTTATGTGGGGATCTTAATGCATGACATCCAGTTTGGCTCACTTCCCAATCCTCTGATAACCGAGAAGTCATTGCAAATTATCTTCCTGACCTGATTATACTGAACAACCCTAACTCACATACGAGGACTCCATTATGGATGACTGATAGCTGCACATCTCCCGACTTAACACTATGCTCACCTTCCCTGGCTGGACCATTTCCTGGGACGTCTTCTACGGCTTCTCCAATGACCACAATTTAATACTTCTAAAATTGAGAGGTCTTCGACGATGCAGGAGACGGCCGCGGAATCAAAAGGATTCAAGGATTATACGAAAGTAGACTGGTCCGGTTTCAGTAACCTTGTGGATAAATTCCGCAAAAATTATCAGCGCTGCCATATTTTTATTCCTATATCGTCATACAAGAAGTTTATTCCTACTCTCAGCTCTTATACAATAAGTCTTATAAAACAAAGAGACCGGCTGAAGAGATGCCATCTGATGGACCTGAAGTCTTTGACAGCCTTCAGACAACTAAATAACCTACATCCTAACACCCTTATGAAACATTACGCTGGAATTAGCTTCAAACCATTCTCGAAACACGGGGACATTAAGGTGCGTGCCCATAAACCGAAGAAGGAACCTTACCACGAACTATTCACAGATGACCAAGTCTTGGATGTGATCACCAGATTAAAGAGCTCACGGGCGTGCGGGCCTGACAAAATATCTTCTATTCACCTAAAACACCTAAGCCACTACGCAATTCGCTACCTCACGCATATATACAATCTGTCCATTAATTATAATATTATTCCTAAGATTTGGAAGAATTCTATCATCAGAGCGATATTGAAGGCTGGGAAACCAGAGACAGAACCTGCATCCTACAGGCCTATTTCCGTTACCAGCACACTGTCAAAATTTATGGAGAAACTTGTATTATCAGTCATTATTCCGTATCTTCCGCGTCCTATATTTCAACATGGTTTCCTCCGCGGTAGGTCCACCGCTACATACTTGGCAACTTTATCGCAGTTCATTGCCGACGGTTTTAACACCCATCCTCCGCCTCACAAACGCACAATCTTGGTTTCTATTGACATCAAAAAAGCCTTTGACACTGTTTCGAGGAAAATCTTGGTTGGAAAAATTTTTTCTACTAATATTCGTCCGAATGTGAAATTATGGTTGCCAACTTTTTGTCTGGAAGACGTGGAAGAGTAGTCAGTGATGATCTCAGATCTAGATCACGATTACTACCGAACGAGGTCTCCACTTTCACCAATTCTATTCAACCTTTTCCTACACGACCTACCTAATGATGGAGACGAAGATTCCCTTGTTATTATCCTACGCAGACGACGTAGTCATTGCAATACGGAACCGCTCGACTCAAGTCGCATCCCTTAAAACTCAGACAAAATTGAACATTCTCCACGATTGGATTGCTGGCAATCGACTAACGATTTCTGCAACCAAGTCTATTTGTTCCACATTCACGTCGGACCGTCGTTCCAAGGATGAACCGAGTCTTTTCATTGGTCCCACTAGGATTCCAGTGACAAAGTCCCCCATTGTCCTTGGAGTCAAGTACGACACCCTTCTCAAATTCAACTCCCACGCAACAGACATGATCACCAGGGGCCTCCAGAAAGTTAACGTTATACGCGCCCTTGTTCGGAGGACCACGAGGAACATGGACTTTTCCGTTTCTACACTCTACCAACAAACAATCGCGCCTGCCATTGAGTATGCCTCCGTTGCATGGAGATTCGGGCTATCGGAGTCTTTGGTCCAAAGAATCAACTCGATATACCGGAAAACAATCAGTATGCTTTCCCCACGTAATGGATCAACAGTCGACCCACTACTCATGGAAGCTAAGATCCGTAGTCGTGGCTCCGGATTTCTTCGCCTCTGTGAGGAAGATGGAAATCCGCTTCGCCTAATCCTTCCCATGGCAAGAGAAAACCGATTGGATAAGAAATTCCCCTCCCCGATCGGATTCCTCTGCAAAACCGAGAGAAGGCTCTTCCGGAAAGTAGTGGGGACGATGGAGGATCACAGACGTCGAATGGCACAAGTGATTGCGAGGACTGGGATCACCTAACTGTCTGACTCTTTTGTCTTTCTTTCTCGGTGTTCCCGGGGTTATTAAAATAAAAAAAAATAAAAATAAATATCAATATATTATAATTTTTCAGTTAAAATTTAAATATTTAATTTTTCTTGGCTTACGAATAATTTTATTTTGTATCTAATAATTTTTTGAATTTTTTATCTACGAATATACTTTGTGAGTACTATTAATCATATACCTCGAAGCTACCCTCAGGGAGCTGAGGAAAAGATATGGGTCACAAATATCTAGGACATAATCAAGTTACTATATACGGATGGTGCACAGACAAGGAAACACTTGAAAAAGTTTTACTCCAAGCAAAACTTATTTGGATCTGCGCATGAACATTAAAAAACTGATTATATACCAATCGAAAGAGCAAGAAACTATGAATGTTGGAGAGATACAAAAAACTGGCTCACTACTAGGTGATGCCGAGGATATTTGTCGAAGGAAAATGCTGGGTACCATATACTTCAAAAAATGTAGAACATCTGGATAAGAAAGAAGCATGTATCATGAAACCTCGTGTCAAACTATACTTCTATAAGCCAGTATTGCTATACAATTCAGGAACATGGAGAAATTGAAAAACAATTTAGAGAGCTAAATACTTTTCACAAAGCCAACCTCGTATATTGACTGGAATCTTCTGGCCGAGAAAAATCTAAAACGAGAAACTATATACTCTATGTAAATCTAGACCAATTAGCGTGGACGTTGTTTTATCGAGGTGGCAACTATTTGGAAATATTCTTAGACTGAATCCGACTACACCAAGTAACAAAATAATGGAAGAATATTTATACAGCGCGGAAGTAACGGAGTTCGAGGCAGACCAAGAAATACACTTCTAATTTGCTTAAAGATGATTATGAAACAACAGGTCGTAAATTGATGATAGCAGAGGATCTGGATGATGTTCAAATGATGTCCAGGAACAAGATGACGTGGGAGAGGATGGGTGCAAAACACGCCTCTAGGCGAAACCCTTTTAGGACTACGTGAAAAAGCACTTAACTAACTATTCATGCAAAAATTGACGTTCTCCTTGTTATGGCGTAGGGGCCACGGTTGAGGCGCTTGAGTGCTAGGCGTATTGTGCCTGGCTATTCCCTCCCAGGATGCGAGCGAGATTAGCTCAAATACCCACCTGCGTTGACGGGAGTGTCCCGATCGTGTAGAAACTCAATTCCCTAGACGACTCAGAATTCCAGCGTCGCCAAATCAGTCGATCTGGTCTCCGCATCGGCACGGATGTGGAACAGAGATTTTTAACCCCAGTCGTAATAGGATCCCAATACGAACGCATTCATTTTTCAGAAAAGAACCCAAAACTCCATTAGTAATGGCGTTGGGTTAGATACCGGTCTCGAAAGACGTCCCC
>RDEW01000028.1:801499-822005 GCA_011109175.1 Dicyema japonicum | reverse complement strand
GATGGAGATGCGCTATATCTCAAAGATTCAAATGTGCAACCACACTTTTGGGAATTGACATGTCCAGGGCCTTTGACACAATAAACAGGGCAAAGCTGATTGAGGTGCTACAACGCTTTTTGGATGAAAGCTCGGTTAGAGTAATTAGATTGCTTCTCGCCAACACTGAACTTGAAGTAAGAATAAGAGGACACAAGTCGATGAGTTTTGAAACGACACTGGGAACGCCTCAGGGAGACTCATTATCTCCATTGCTATTCGTAATATACTTGGAGTCGGCCTTACGAGATCTAAGACCATACTACAAAGGTGGAACCGAGGAAACAATTTATGCCGACGACGTGGACTTGATATCCGAAGACAAATCCTCATTAATAGAACTTCTAGAACTTGCACCGGAGCAATTAAGAAAATGGTTCCTTTATGTAAACAAAGAAAAAACTGATCTCGTGGAAGTAACAAGATCAAATGACAAAACCGATGAAAGATGGCGTCATGCACGAAAACTTGGCTCTCTTCTGGAGATAGTGAGGATATTGCAAGGAGAAAAATGCTGGCATCTGCAGCAATGCACAAACTCTGGAAGGAATGGCTATCATACGGATCAGCGAATGCTCAACTCCGGACAAGGCTATACAATGCCTTTGTGAGGTGGCCCTATAGAATATCCGGGAGTCGTTATACAGAAAGTGTTCTCAAGGCCTTTGCACAGGATATAATATTATGGCACAATAAGTGCGTTAATAATAAAATTATTGGTCAGATTAATTCCCACGTCACGCAATAATATATTTTTAAAATTTAAATTAAATAAAATTTAAAAAGGTTCTTTGTGGGTGTTTTAATAATGTTGAAAAACTTTGCAAATAAACTGTTTTACAAACCAGAACGCAAGATAAAACAACATTTAAAATATTTATGGAATATATCAAACACAGAAACACTAATGGAGATGCTGTCCCTCAATTTAATGGACAAATATCGACAACGATTCAAGTAAGGCCACCACACGACAAAACTAGAAAAAATGCGACAAAAAACTGGTCTGGGGGGATGAAATAGCCTCAGCCAACATAATCATCTCATACAAAGGGGCAGTCAAGTTCCACGATCAAGACCGGTTTGCCGCTTAAAGGACCTCCCAGGTGGGTCACCGCGGTAGATTCTCTCCCCACGGTTTTGTGCCTGGTCTTCGAGTGGAGGCGATCAATGCCTCGGGGACTTTATTTTTTTATGATATTTTGGATTATATTGGTTATATATTTTATAATTAATTTAAAGATAAATGTGAAAATTTAAATTATATTAATTTAAGTGAATGTGTCAACGTGGATGACTTTGTGGTGGCCAGGTTGAGGAGTTTTAGTCACTCCCTTCGCTACTTGGACTTGAGTGGCTGCTCTTCGGTCAGTGAGAGAGGCCTTGCTATGCTTCATTGCTTTAAGTTTTTTGTTGTTTTTTGTACGGTTGAGGAATTTGAAAAGATTGAATGTATTCAATATGACTGGAGTGGAGAATGGGGACTTGATTGGACTGTTGTTGGAGGAGAAGTTGCCGGACTGTTTCATTGATGGTCTATTCAGTCCTCCACCTAAGTTGTTGGATAATAATTTTAAATAATTATACAGTTTATATAATAAAATGTCTATTTTAGTTGACTGATGTGGTGCCAGTTTAATTATTTATGTTTGGCACGCTGCTTTGTTTGGTTGTTGTTGTTATCATTCTATTAATCGATCCTTTTTTTTGTTTTTATCATTCTTTTATTCTCACATGACAACTTATTCCTCTTGTAAATCATCCAATTACCACAGGATGGGCCGCTCGTTCTCTTCTTGTACTTCCACCTATCCTACGTCGGGCTCTCCAGGGCCAGCACGGCCATTATCCAATGCTGGAAATCCCCTTGGTTTACCCAAACGCTTATCCCCAATTCCCAGGGGCACCCAATTCCTTCTCAAAGCGTATCCGCCAGGATTCCAAAATCGGCCAGGCCTACTGTGGCCAAATCCTTGATCGACCAGGCGCTGGCTTCAAGCGCTACTGGTTCAAGCTGTTTTCTTTTTTCCCCGTTTGCCTCAATTCTTTTAATTCGCACGCTTTCTAGTGGTGTATTTTTTGTGTTTATTTCATTTCATCGATTTCATTCATTCTTATTTTTTTGGTCTCTATCTGATTAATCTAATATGGGGAAAGACCTGGCACCCTACCCCTTATCATCTTGTTGCCAAGAAAATTCTTTTTTCAAATTGTTCACGAATCCTCCTGCAATGTTCGTATCACTGATGATCTTAATATTGCAACGTGGAATGTAAGAGGACTTACCGGTAAACTGGATATTGTTAAATCTGAAATGCGTCGCTTAAATATTGACCTGCTAGTCAAGTCCACTGGAAAGATAATGGTTGTTTCCAGTCTGATGATTTCAAGATCTACTATTCTGGCAATGAGTGCTTGAAAAGGAATGGTGTTGCTTTCATTACTTCAAACAAAATTTCCCATTCCATTGAAAGTCATACAATTATTAGCGATCGTATTATTCTTATTTACGTTCATGGGAAACCACTGAATCTTACATTTATTCAAGTTTATTGTCACACTACTGCGGCAACCGAATATCAAATTAATGCTTTCTATGGTGAGCTCCAGGATGCTTTCCGTAATACGCCAAAGAATGCCGTAATTTACATAATGGGCGATTTCAATGCAAAAGTTGGTAACTTCAGTTCTGCGAAGAAAATCAGTTCCGAATTGCAAATACTTGGTTTCAACAGCATAAGAGAAGATTATATACATGGACTTCTCCTGACGGAAAAAACCAGAAATCAGATTGACTATATTTTATGTAGTAACCGATGGAAGAGTTCCCTAACTGCTATCAAGACGTTTCCCGGTGCAGATTATCATGTCTGAATGCGGCATTCAGCAGGGTGACCTACTGGGCCCATTCTTGTTTGCCCTCTCTGCAACACATTCTCCTCTCTCAGCAGCCTGATCGTTGGGTTAAGGTTTACGCACACCAGCGATTTAGTTATCTTGGGCTTTCCAATTTCCGCCGATGGTATAGAAAAAGTTTTATCGTTTAAATGGGACGAAATTAAACTACTTACTGATCGGATCCGTGGGCTCATCTTGCGTTTTTCTAGTGAAGAACTTTCTTTTCGTCCCCAGACTGACCTACATTCTCCGTTCTTCCCCGTGTTTCGCTGCCGCAGATTCATTATCCAGAATTGACAATCTTGTCCGCCAATCGTTAACATTCCACCTCAATTCGAGGATCACTCGTGATGGTTTTACCCGTGCTAGTTTACCTACACGTTTCGGGAAGATCGGAATCCGCTCTGGTGGGGACCTGGCCCTGCCGTGCTATCTTTCTTCCACGTCGGCTTCCAGAAATTCCGTTTGCTCAGTTCTTCCTCCTTCTCTCGAACTTAACGAGCTCTCGGAATACTCCTCTGCCTGCCGTACGTGGTGCTCACTTGACCTTGATTNTATTCTTCGTTCAAGATGGGACTTGCTCTCGTGTGGGATGTGACCTGTGTCGACTCGTTTTCGCCATCATCGCTCATGGACTCTGCCTGTCGCCTGGGTCTGCCTCCGGTCTTGCTGAAACCAAGAAAATCGCGAAGTATGCTTCCTTGGCAGACACTTGTCTCTTCGTCCCCCTGGCTTTCGAAACCAGTGGGGTAATTGGCCAAAAAGCCATCAAACTCCTCTCAGAGATTGGTTTAATCATCTCGAGGAGTCACGACAGTCGCGAAACGAGCTGGCTTTTCCAACGGATTTCGCTCGCGATATTACGTGGAAATTGCCTGTCCATCCGCTCGGCGACTAATCTGAATTAATTGATTTCCTTTTTTTGAATAATTGACAATTTGTGCTTAAAAAAAAATGCAATTTGAAGTTTGTACTTGTCAGTTTGAATTTTGCGGTTGCAATGTGAAGTTTTTACTTGTAAATTTGAAGTTCGTAATTGCAAAATTGACTTGAATTTTTTTTCGAAATTATTATATTTATCAAATTTTCAAAGAAAAAGGAAAATTTGATTTTGAATCATTTTTTTGTCGAGGAGCGTATCTACAATCCAGATTCGTGTGTATCCTGGGATTCTTAGTCAGGCTTTTCTCCATAGGAACGCTTCCATGTTTTTTCTGCATATTTAAATAGAAAAAAAGAAAGAAATTATTTCATATAAAAAGCAAGTTTATTGACTAAGAAAGAGTCGTTTCTTGGCAGTGTTCATATACGGCCTGAGTACCCACTCAACCTGAGAAAGTGACAGTGCAGTTAAAAAGCATCGAAATTATGTTTTCACCCTTAAACTCTAATTATAGATTAGAGCCTTTAGATCAAGGTGTAATTAAAAGTTTTAAATCCCCCTTTTTGAATGAGTCGTAGAATATTTGGGATAAAATAGAATCGGAATCAAAACCTTTGATACTTATAAAAGTTTGACTGTAAAAGATGCGCTTATTTATGCACATTTAACGTGGAATGAAGTTAGTCAAGTTATAATCCAAAATTTTTTTTACATTCAAATTGGAAGGGAAATTCTATCGAACAAGTTGTCTTAAAAAGAATTTAGAATGGATTCAATAGATCCATTTGTTAGGGACTATCGAATTGCAGATCATATGACTGAAAAAGAATTTCTAGATAGGGATATAATAAAAATGATATTTTAATGGAAGATTATAGACAATAAGTTTATGAATCTTTAGTGCCAGTTGAAAATTCTTTTCAAAATAATTCAAATCAGATTGAGTTTAAATCAGTCTTGAAGTGACTTATAATGAGGCTAGAGATGTATTGCTGATTAAAAAATTATTTTTATCAGGGAAAAACCTTAGACGGTGAATCAATGCCTATTATAAACAAAATTGAAAGAAATCTTGAACAATGCAATAAAACAGAGACATTTATTAGACCAAAAGACCACGGTAAAACCAATTAATTATAATCCCGCGATCCCGATGCACTTCGCAAGCGACGGAGATCCTCCGGGAAGGTTCGATCCTGCGCAAAGTACATTGTCCTGGGACGACGATGTCCCCGGGTTCAGAGTTCTAGCGGTCCTTTTTTGATGGGCACTAGGTGCCCTCTGAACGTTTCCAAATCCAATTGAAAGTTCCAACGGACTTGGTGGACAACATAACGCAAAGTTTCAACGGATCTGGAAAGTGGAGGATTCCCTTTATACAACTGTGTCGTGACAGAAGGACTCGTCCAACATCCATAGCAAACTCTTCAGCTAGAAGGCCTCAGCCCCTAACGAAGACACATTAAAAGAATAAATAGTGTATTCTTATTGATTGATTAATTTTCCTATTCATTCTCTGTAATATGAGGAGTCCAATCAAATAATAGTTTTTTAGAAGTCACACGGTGTCTAATATTGCTTTTTGAACTAGAATACGTCATTTTAATTCTTTTAGAACAAAATCCACTAAGTCCTATTCGAATGCAAAGAATAGAAAAAACTCAAAATATACTTAAACACTATAAAATATCTGAAATACTATCAGATAATCGAATAACTTAGGCTTTATAAATTGGTTGAAACTTTTTTTGGGACAAATATTCATTTTGAGATTTCATTCTTGTATCCATTCGCTAGAGCTACATTACTGGGCCATCTTACTTTCTAAAATAGTTTCTAGTCATTAATAGGCGAAAATATTGTAAGAAAATATTTTGGAATCCTCAAGAGAGCTTACCTTTCAGTAATCTTGTGTAAATGTTTAAACAATAATATGAAAAGTGTAAAGATAACAATATATTATAAGAGACAGATAAAAAAAAAAAAAATTGTTGTTGTGGTGTTGTGCATGTCCGTTTTTATCGATAAGAAGAAATCGAATCCCATGGGCCTTCCTGCAGAATCAAATAATAAAAACAGTATAGTGGATGCAGGAATGTTGTCTCTGGGGCTGGATAACGTCACAAGGACTAGTATTAACAGTGATCCTACAGTTGGAAGTCGTGCTACCCCAACTAACCTTCACTCCCTCTCCGCCATTATTGAAGATGTCAATTGTGTCTCCGAGACTAAATGGGTGTCACAGATTGTTTATGCCACAAAACAAAGATTGGGGAGAATACCTAGAGGTGGCTGGAATCTCATCCTTGAAAAGTTCAACACAAAATTTTCGAAGAGTACGAGCCTTAGCGGACTGAAAAATATGGCCAGACTCAATCCAATAGATGGAAACATTAATGAAGGAGGTAAAAGGAAGCAAAGCCCCATAAGGAAGCAAGTAGAAATTTCCAATTTCAGAAAGTGCTTAGAAGAGCTTAATTTCCAAATTAGCGAAATTAAATCAATACCGAGGGAGGCTCGCAAGCCTACCCAAAAAATTCCAATGAAGTATGTTAAAGCTGATATTTTATTCGGATTAAATTCTGCGATATATTATATCACAAAAGACGATCCTCCTCAAGATATCAATGTTATTTGTGATATTTTGTATGCTGCCCAGTGTGCCTATTCAGCTTTAACTAAAAAAGTTAAGCCACAGACCACATGGCTGGGCGATACCGAGGCGAAGATTTCAAAATTATCTGCAGAACTGGAACTTGTAAATTGTTACATAAGGCAAGCTATGCCTCGAAGTGAAAAACAAAATGTGATGGATGTTCTATGTCGTTACGGATATAAAAAGTCCAAAAAAGGAGAGCTTACAAGGATTGAATCTTTGCTGCATGATCTGATCAGAATTAAGAAAAAACAAATATCTATGTATAACTCAAGGAAGGACTTCCGTAAAGATAATGTTTGCTTCGAACTAAACAGGAGAAGATTTTACAGAAATTTAGCAGGGAGCAATGAAGTGACGTCATATGCTTTTGATGATGAGGAGTGTATGTCGTTTTGGGAAAAAGTCTGGAGCAAAAAGCACGATATATCCGTGTCGCCGGACATTGTTAGTAAAAGAACAACTGGCGGCGAAGACATGTGTCCAGATGTCACAGACAGTTACATAATGGAGATTATTAAATATCTCCCTGACTGGAAGGCATCTGGATGCGACGGAATATATAATTTCTTCGTAAAAAGATTGGAATCCCTACACGGATTCCTATGTGTTGAAATCAACAGAATAATCAATGGGGACTACATTCCAGAAAGCTGGTTTTATACTGGGATAACATACCTAATCCCTAAAAAAAATGATTGTGAGACACCGAAAGATTTACGCCCTATAACATGCATGCCGACACTTTATAAGTTAGTTACCAAGTGTGTTAATGGCAAATTGTCCGAGTTCGTGGATGCATTTGGCTTAATTTCTGACAATCAACTTGGTACGAGGAGACAGTGTCAGGGTGCTAAAGAGCAGGCCCTTATTAACCAGTGCCTAAATAAAGAGTATGGAAATGGGCTATACTCTGCATGGGTTGATGTCAAGAAGGCATTTGATTCTGTTGACCATGAATTTTTATTTCATGTGATGGATTGTTCGGGGATACCTGTTTGGATTGTAAACTTTGTGAAAAGTATTGTACAAATGTGGACTGTGAAGCTCCATATTGACGGAAGAAGAATCGGTTCTGTAAAGCTGGGCCGGGGAATTCTACAGGGAGACTCATTATCCCCACAACTATTTGTTATGGTAATGGACCCGCTGAGCAGGATCCTTAATTCCATGTTTCCAAAAATCCAGATTAATCAGGAGGACCCAAATATGCTGTCTTACTGTACGAATCATTTGTTCTTCATTGACGATCTAAAGATATTCGCCCTTAAAGAACATGTATTAATTAAAATGATGGAAGCTGTTGATGGATTCTTCAAAGTTGTTGGTTTGGAGATGAATTCAGAAAAGTCAGCGTCTAATGTTAAATCGTTATCTTGTTGTGAGACGTTGGAAGGAGTCAAAGGATATCGTTATTTGGGTGTATTTGAGGATGAAGGAAGTAATGTCCTCAAGAGTAAAGTTATGGATTCCATCCTTGAGAATGTTAAAAAAGGATAACCATGCTTTCAAGCACAAAGCTAAATTCGGTCAACTTGTTCCATGCTATAAATGAATATGCCATTTCCTTATACAACTATTACATTGGACTTATCAATATTGAGCCTCATGAATTTGATTGTATTGACCTTCAAATACGACAACTCCTAACGACTCTCAGACTGCATCTCAAACCTGCAAATAAAGAGAGGTTATATCTAAACCGGAAGTCTTTGGGGAGGGGACTTGCTTCGGTTTCTTTCAAGAGTGAACTGATGCTCCTCCAGTTCCTGAAAAGTTTAGAAAGACAGTCGACAGTATGCTTACGGAGGTCGGGAATCCTGCGAGTGATAAAATCAAATAAATGGCACTTAGCTACAATTGCAGGATTTCTCGCCTCCAAGTATGCAATTCTCGACATGGAGAATATGGATGTTGAGCTTATCAAAGATGCTCAAAGAAAATATTTGCTTAAAAACATCAATTGTAAAGTGCTACATTCGGTATTTTTCAAATGTATGGAAGAACAAAATGTTGACCTAGCCATGTCCTCCGAGTGGTTATCTCAGGGAAACAACGGCCGCGGAGTGAGGCATTGTATTGTCTCTTGCAGGACAGGAATTTATTTTTCGCATCCATGGGGTCTTTATGCAATCACTGCAAAAAAAACAGGAAAACTGTCGACCATTTGGCCACCCAGTGTGGTAAAATGTTAAACAGTGACTATCTTCGAAGACACAACGAAGTTGTAAGGTGTATCCATCTACATTTGTGTCGAGTCTATGGTATTAAAAATGGAAAGAAAGATAAAGGCTCACTCGGTTCAGTCTATAATATCGACGCAGAATGTTGAAATCCGAGTTGATATGTCAATTATGACAGAAACAAAAGTTCAATACAACAAACCTGATATTTTTGTCTACGACAAAATGAAGCACGAAATAACTTTAATCGAGGTGGGCATTACATCACAAGACCGCCTCAAACAAGTCGAAATCGAGAAAGTCCACAAGTATGATCTACTGGCAAATGAACTTTCGATACTCTATGAAGCACAGGTGAAAACTATTCCGGTGGTTTTGACGTGGGATGGAGTTGTCTCGAAATGCTTTAAAAATTACATGGATAAAATAACCATTGAAAAAGCAACGAGAACTTACATCCAATCCGTTGTACTGAAAAGAACTCTCGAAAGTATGTTAATTGAACACAAGCATGAGATGAAGGTATCTGGTGAAGAATACATCTCTGCTAACGACCAACTTGTGGAACTGGCATGCTGTTGGGACACTTCAATTGAAGCTATGGGACATATAACAACTTTGTCCGGAGGAGAGATAGAGACCGAGGAGAGTGAGGAACTAGTAGCAAATTCTCCCTAAAAGGAGGAGAGATCTAACAGAGAGTGAAAATCTTAATTAAATAGCGTATAAAAAACAATTATAATAATATATTATAAAGAGACAGATAATCATTGTTTATCGGACGTTTATTCAATTTATTAATAGATCTAATTTCTGGTTCTTTTGATTGATGGAAGGACTTAAGTGATCTGATTGTAGTATATATCAAAGACTGGCACTATATAAATGAAAGATTTACATAATGACTTTGAATCAATCAAATCACGGCGGATTTGATATCCTTTTTAAGCTGACAGTAATTTTCCGTCAGAAATGCTAAGCGATAATGAGAAGTTTCGTAAAATTGCAAAAAAAGTCCTGGAAAATCATAAAAAGAAAGTTGGCTTCAGAAATAGTAACAAAATCGTTATTTTGCTTCGGCCCGGATAACGCGGTGAGGAAATGGTGTCTAAAAGTGATTGATTCAAAACCGTTTGAGTACTTTGTGTTGATTTCAATAATCGTAAACTGCATTTTACTTGCAATGAACACACCAGTCCCTAACGAAGACACAAATTCCACAAATATCATTTTGGAACAAATCGAATATGTTTTTGTTGTTTTGTTTTCTCTTGAAGCAATAATAAAAATAATCGCATTGGGTTTCATATTTACGGAGAACTCCTACCTCAGTTACAGTTGGAATATTTTGGATTTTGTCATTGTATTGATGGGGTTTTGGTCATTTTATTTATTTTAGAATTGTAAGTGCAATTGTCTCCACACTTGAAACTGAGATTTTTGATGTAAAATCTTTAAGAGCATTCAGAGTTTTACGGCCACTTCGTTTGGTATCAGGACTACCAAGTTTGTACTATCATATTAGCTAACTACTCAGGTCTGCAGGTTATCGTCAATTCCATAATTCGGTCAATGTTTCCTTTATTTCACATTTTGCTTTTGGTGATCTTTGTGGTGTTAATTTATGCAATCATTGGAATGGAAATATTCTCCACTGGACTTCACAACGTTTGTAGGAATAACATTACAAGTGAAACGACCAATTAATCTAATCTAGAACAAATTGGAGCCTTAAGGCCTTGTGATCCCAATAGAAACGGCTATAGCTGTCCTTCTGGCTTAGTTTGTTACAACGACTGGGATGGACCAAATTTTGAAATCTCAACCTTCGACAATATTGGCCTTTCTATGCTGACAGTCTTTCAGTGTATAACCATGGAAGGATGGACTGACATTCTCTATAGTGTAAGTTGGTTATATTCCTTAGCCCTCAAAGCTGGACGATGTTTATGGAAATTCGTGGCCGTGGATTTACTTTGTCAGTTTGATCATAATTGGGTCATTTTTTGTACTCAATTTGATTCTCGGAGTCCTCAGTGGGTTGTTATTAGTGGTAATTATGGCAGAGAATTCTCCAAGGAAAGAGGGAAACAAAGAATGAGGGGGAATTATCTAAAACAAAAGGAAATCAAAAATAGACAAAAAATGCACGATAACTACATCGAATGGATTCGTTGTGGAAGTTTTATATTTTCATTTCTTGACAGTTTAGATCGAATCGAAATGACTCAAATTTTTTTTAAAGCGAAATGCTCAGACATACGGTTATATTTATTCGTACTATTTAAGGCTCACTCAAGACACCTGAAGTGACCTGGAATTTTGTTATTAGCGAAATATTGTTTTTACTGACCAATTTTGACAAATTTTAGTTCTTTATTGTCGACGCTAAATCACAATTTTCGGAAAAAAATTAAATTGTAGTCAAATCGCAGGCTTTTCATTGGCTGATTATTGTTTTGGTGTTTCTAAACACGTGTCTAATCTCGTTTAATCACCACGGAGAACCTGAGTGGCTGACAGAATTGCAAGGTCATGAAATCTTCCGAAAATTGTTTTAGAGATCGGAAATATGTTTTTCGTCACTGTATTTGCACTTGAAATGTTGTTTAAAATGTACGGACTAGGAAACTAATGAATATTTTACATCCTACTTTAACCGATTTGACTTGGTCGTCATGATTTGTAGCATTGGAGAACTATTTCTGTCCAAATTCCACGTGATGAGTCCTTTGGGACTCAGCATATTACGGGCTACCAGACTCCTTCGGGTCTTCAAAGTGACAAGGTATTTTTATTTTTGTATTTCCAGGTATTGGGCACCACTGCGGAAGTCTTGTAATGTCCTTTGGTGAGCAGTCTCAAGTCCATAGCAAGTCTTTTGCTGCTTTTATTCCTTTTGATCACGATTTTTTCTTACTTGGAATGCAACTCTTTGGAGGGCGTTTGGACAGTCTCGGGAAAATTCGGAGCAATTTTGATGGAATTTGGCAGGCTCTGATAACCGTGTTTCAGGTTGGTAGTCAACAGTATTCCAGATATTGACGGGGAAGACTGGAATGTTGTCATGTATGCAGGAATCAACAGCTACGGAGGAATTTATTCTTCAGGAGCTTTGGTAGCACTTTACTTTGTGGTATTATTTATATGCGGAATTGTATCAATTTTTGTATTTTAATACTAAGATGTACTACTGAATTTATTTCTTGCAATCGCCGTGGATAATTTTACTGAGATGCAAACTGAGTCAGACGCAAAAATCAAAGAAAATAAAACCGTACAAACAATATTGATTATTTCCAGAACAACGACATGTCATCAACGAGAGTCCTCAAGACATAATCCAGAGAGAAAAAACTATCCCCCGTTCGTTTCACTGTTTATTTTCCCGAATAACAAGTATAAATTTATTAATAAAGAATAGATTTCGTAAATTTTGTTTTAGACTTGTGAGAAATAAATATTTTGAAAATTTTATTTTAATCTCCATTTTACTCTCCAGTCTCACCCTTGCCTTGGAAGACCCAATCAACCGAAATAATTTCATGAACAAAGTTTTATTTTGGCGGATTATAGTCTTAGATTCTTCGATATTTTGACTATTTGTTTAGTTTGATCTTCACCATCGAGATTATCCTCAAGTGAGTTTTCATGTTTACGTGAAGGTCATTGCGGTTGGGTTCATAGTCCACACGGGATCGTTCTGTAGAGACATATTCAATTTACTCGATTTGTTCGTCATCGTAGTCTCCAACGTGGCAATCTTCATGAGGTTCGATCTTTGGGTAACTCCAAGTGGAGGAGTAATAAATTCGGTCAAAGTATTGCGAGTATTAAGACCACTACGAGCAGTAAACAGAGCAAAAAGACTAAAAGTAATAAGCATGACTAATATATTTAGAATGCTGTCCAATGTGTAGTTGTGGCAGTTAAAACCATTTGGAGTATAATTTTGGTTACTTTTTTGCTACAATTTATATTTGCTTGCATCGGAGTTCAGTTGTTTAAGGTTGTGTCCTCGCTTTACTTTCAGGGTAAATTCTTCTACTGCACAGACCCTTCCAAGTTGAGCAAGTCTGACTGCCTGTATTCACTTGTACTTATTTCCTTAGTGGTCATTTCCTGTACTACGAAAACTACACAGTGATCCTGTCCTTCGGGAGAGACTGTGGATAAACCTCGAACTGAATTTTGACAATGTCCTCAATGGAATGCTGACCTTATTTGTGGTCACCACATTTGAAGGATGGCCTGGGTTGGTTTATTGAGTTAAATTTGTAGAATTTTGTACAACTCTGTTGATTCAACTCAAGTCGGAGTTGGTCCGCAGTATAAACCACCAGCAAATAGTGACACTCTATTACGTAATATATATTATCGTCACTGTGTTCTTTATGGTTAATATTTTGTTGGGTTTGTTATTGTGACGTTCCAACATGAAGGAGAAAAGGAGTTCCAAAACTGCGAACTCGATAAAAACACAGTTGTTTTAATTTCTGATTTGGATAGAGGAAATGCATTGATTATGCCTCAAGGTGAAGCCTGTAAGGAGATTCGTCCCCAAGGGAAGGTACCAACGTTTAGTGTGGAGAATTGTTGTTTCAAAACCATTTGAATACGTTATATTTGGACTAATCATACTGAACACTGTCATACTAGCAATGAAAGTAAATTTGGCATTTTTGTATGTTCTAGTATCGAGGACAAAGTCACGAATATGGAAGAATTTTGGACTTTTTGAACATTGCCTTTACAGCCTTATTTACTGTCGAATTTTTCCTTAGATTGGTTGGGTTTGGAGTGAAGGTTAAGCAGGTTTATTCACGTTTTAGAACTATTTTACGGATATGTGGAATTTTTTTGACTTTGTGATAATCTTAGGAAGCTATGTGGACATAATTTTTGAATTGACTGTATTTTTTAATTATTTTAGCAACAAAAAAACTATGTCAATAAATTTTTTCGACTTTTCCGGGCTATGAGGCTAATTAAAATGCTGAGTCGTGGAGAAGGAATTCGAACTTTATTGTGGACTTTTGTTAAGTCGTTTCAGGTATGTGCCTTCCTCAATGTCCTCAGTCACTTCCATACATTGGAATACTGATTGCAATGATGTTCTTTATTTATGCAATCATCGGCAGTCAACTCTTCGGTTCAATCGCCACCAACGAGGATACTTACATTACCAGAAATAACAATTTCCAGTCATTTCCTCAGTCTCTACTTTTACTTTTTCGGTATAGACAACATTCACGTGCCAGGGTAGTGACAGGAGAAGCTTGGCAGGAAATAATGTTGGATTGCATCCCAGGAGAACACGTCAAATGCGATGAAAGGGTTGGAAATGGAGAAATTTGTGGATCTTCGTTTGCTTATTTATATTTTATCAGTTTTTCTCTAATCTGCTCATTTCTGGTTGGATTATGAATTGTAGTTTAGGGAATCAACTTGTTTGTTGCTGTCATTATTGACAATTTTGATTACTTGACACGTGATTGGTCAATTTTGGGCCCCCACCACCTAGAGGAGTTTGTCAAAGTGTGGTCCGAGTATGACCCCGATGCAACGTTTGATTGTGGTTTATTTGTAGAGGAGTGATAAAACATATCGAATTGGTTAGTTTATTACGACAAATATCACCGCCGTTGGGTTTTGGGAGATTATGCCCTCATAGAAATGCATATTTAGTACTTGCTATATTTTTATATTTCAGAAATTAGTTTCGATGAATATGCCTCTGTTGAATGATGGAACTGTCCAATTCAACGCAACCCTCTTCGGTCTAGTGAGGACATCTCTTAAAATAAAAACAGAAGGTTGGACGTTTGACTAATGGTAGGAATACTGCACCAGAACAATTCAGATTTGAAGAATATAATCCACAAGATTTGGAAAAAAACAAAGGCAAGTGAACTCGATGATATAATCCCCCAACAAGTCAGGCTGGTCTTTATTCGAATAGCATCGAATGAAACGACTGTCGGCAAACTATACGCCACATTCTAATTCAAGACTACTTTCGGAATTTTAGAAAAAGGAAAAAAACTCTGAAAGATAATCCCAGCACAATTCAGGCCGGATTTAGGAGTCTTATCGAAGTGGGGACAGAAATCGTCAGAAAATTTTCTGATCATATCAAAACTGACAAGAAATTGGTTGATTTAAAAAAATGATAAGGAAAAGGAGGGAATTCAGTCCAGAGACGAACCTTGTAATGATTTCGAATTGACTCTACCAATGTGCCGCAGTCAAATAGTGACAATGAATGTCACTGAGCCATCTACAAAGCGTCCAATTTGGCCTAAAAACGACTCAATGTTCATTCAGGATGTTAAGATGTTGCATTATTTACGAACTAAAAAAACAGGCCTGAAACAGAGCAAATGAACTATCAAAGGTCAATGACGACAGATTGTCAAGACTCTCCGGTTAGATATAAGCGGGCTAGTAGTTGTGCTTTGCTCATCGATAAGGTTTGGATTGTTTATAACTTGAGATTTTGAAAAAAGAGGGAATGTCGGGTGTGGTAGATGTCCCCCAACTGGAGAAAGAAATTCAAATACTGAATAACATGACTTGTGAAGAATTCAATTTAGAGGCGAATGAATATATTAAAGATAAATAAAATTACACTTAATTAATAATTAATTAAAAGTATTTAGATTAGTTTAAACTATCCATTTATAAATCAAGTTATTATTGATATTTTTAATAAATTTATTTATTTAAAAATTTAAATTAACCCGTTCCTGTTGTAATGCGGCAAAATAAATTTTTTGACACGTTGCAAGGAACTAGCTTCAAAGGCACGTCTAATTCCGTACTAAACTAACTCCTAAATAATAACTAAGGAAGAACTGGAATCTCGAATTCTCGGATTTCAAAACCAAAAACTCTCCGAGGCCCTCAATATGCCAAAAATCAAGACTTTAGACAAAAGAGCAAAATCGCTTTTTGAAGAAAGAAGAGAAACCGACGAGGCACTTTTTGCACGTATCAACCGACATTGGAACCAAGTTAATACTACTTAGTCACACATAGCACAACATTGAGGTACGTAGCCTCATTGAACACTACAACTGTGGATCCTTCGAGAATATTCCACCAGATGGTACCCACGTGTCCTTAGTTGTAGAAACTGAATCCCTCAAAGTATTTCAGAGAAAAATATCGACAATGGAGACTGAGAACTCGAGAAGGAATTTCAGAGGCGTGTGGAGTATTCGAATACATCAATGCTCATCCTTCATCAGGTCTTCGAAGGGTTCCTACATAAAAACAAAGACCATAGACTGGTGACTAAACTGGACAAATTAACCACGTTTTACAACAGTTTTAAGGAATCCTCCAACAGTGCCATTCAAGAGAACCTTAAACTTCTCTCTGCTGATTTGGTGACACGACTTACCAATGAAAATGTCTGTCTAAACAACCAACTAATCAAAGTAAATAAACAAAACAGTGGACTATTCTACAAAGTTAGTTCTACTGAGTTATTATGTAATAGCTTAATGAGACGGATGATAATTTGACCATTGAAAGTAATTCAGCTGCAGAAACTAGACGGAAATTGGATGAACTGAACTATGAATTTGCTATGCTTGAAAAATATTCAATAAAACTCGAGGAAACACTAAAGCAATCACAACAAGATATTTCTAGAACATCCACAGAGACACAGGACATCAATCCTCCTCAGGAGCCCACTAATCCACAGCTCAGTACAGAAGATATGACAGAACTACAACAGCTACGTCTGGAGGAACATAATCTCAGACATTTAAATGACTCACGTCTGCAGGAATTGGAACAATGCAGAAGGAGATTGACAGGCTGACTGTATTAGTGGAGAGTGGCAATGAGAGAGTGGAATATCCAGACTTGTCAGTTGAGTTGTCATCAGTCAAGAGACAGCTTTCTACATCCATTTCTGACTTGGCAAGAGTGAAGGCCAGACTGACAGAAAGCAACGAACTGAATTATATTCTTAAAGTGGCAATTCAGCAGATTAAAGATGATTTAAAAATCGGGAGAGAAATATCAGAGAGTCAGAAGATGGAGGATATCATTCGCCTGACTGAACAATTAGCAAGTAAAGAAAAGGAATTAGAGCTGGTTAAACTGGAGAATGAGCAATATGGTTTAATAAAGGAACACACGAATGACGTCCACAGAGAAATGAGACATTATAAATAGTCTGCAGGCTTTTAATAAGCAATTGAAGAATAAAAATAGTAAATATTACATTAAACTTAATGAAACTCTCAGAAATAACGAGGTTAGCTACCAATGTAACACCACTAGATCAATTTACCAGATTTTGCCGGGTATTTTATTACTAATTAATTAACAAATTATTATAGAACAGAATCTCGTATTTTGACGAATTTGAGGTTTATATTTATTAGTTTATTGATAGTACTCATTGGGAGCAATCTGCGAGTTGGATAAGGCTAGGGACCTTTGCTCAGAACTTATAAGGAGACTGAGGGAATCAGTGAGAACGAAAAAAATCTGCAGAGATGTATAAACCAGCACAGAATTGCCAACGAAGACATTAAACGTAAACTAACGTGGCACAAACGGTAACTTGATTATTTAGAGCGACTTTTAGCAAGAAGATACTCTAATGCAGGAAATGGAGGTGACAGGCCAAGCCTTAGAGGATATGCAGGAGAGGAATCGAGTTCTAATAGACCAGTTGACTGCCAAAGAGCAAGCCTATGTGGGACTGTTAGCTGAAGTACTTATTTGCTATTAAACATTTAAGAGAATAAAGCACAGACATGTCATTGATGAACTCAACAAGGAGAAGGAGGAGTGGAGACAACAGAGGGACTTCTTCGCAATCAGTTGGACACCACAATGCACATCAGTTCACAATTGGAGGAAAAGGAGGGTTCATTAACAAAGCTATTGACCAATCTTGAAAGCGAGTGCAAGTTGAGGAGTTTTATTTTAATGTGAGACTGAGAGATGATCGAATTGAGCTGAGTGGTCGTCGATACTCAGAAGTGCTGCAAAAGTGTGATGAGTTCAAAATAATATCTGACTCCCATTACGATCAGTTGAAGGATTCACAACGATTATTGCAGGAGAAGAGTAAACTGGTGAGAGACGGGCATTTCCGTGAGAGAAGATATGAGGTTGTTGTGATTTGTCACTTTGGTAGGAGGAGATTGATGGGTTGAAGAGAAAGTTGGTGAAGATATCAAAGTTGAGGGAGTGGAGGGAGATAGTATGTTGTTGGATGAGATCAAGGAACTGAAGGTAATAGAATGTGAGAGAATGTTTAGGACAGACTGACATGTCCGTGTTGTAATATTCATAGGAAGAATGCAGTGCTGACAAACTGCTTTCATGTGTTTTGTTTGGAGTGTTTGACTCACCTATATCAGACGAGGAAAAGGAAAGTGTCCCAAATGTAAATGCTTCATTTGATGTGAATGAGTTTAAACGTATTTGGTTTGATTGAATCTTTTATTTTTCAATACTACAATAATGATAGGTGATACTTGTTTCCTAAGATATGTATAACCAAAGTAAATCAAAATTTTATTATTCCGTGATGTAAGTCAAAGAAAGGTTTAAAATAAAATTATTATTAGCACTATTATAGGAGCATAATGTATAGAAAAACTATTAAGTTCCTACATATCAGACTGCTGTTTTGATCATATTTTTCCAGGATGCGCGTTTGCGTGCTATACTCCTGAGAGTATAAAGGTCGTCTCTATTATTCAGCTGTCTTTTAATTCTTTGAAGGTCTTTTGAGATAACAATAGGTAGTGTTGTTCGTGGACGTCCTTGGAACGCCGATTTGTCGTTATGTAATATGATTCCATTTTGCCCAGTTAGCATATGCATCTGGGTCGAAGCCACAGTATGTGCCCGAATAGGCGGCAGTGAGCTTCGTTAATGTCTATACTGACGTGTACTGTTGGCAGATATCGTATAGAGTAGAATTCCTGGTTTTTTCGGCTAGTTTATGTCGATAAGAAGTTTAAACTTTCTTCTGTGGAACGCATCGAGGATTTGAGTATATTTATTAATGAATTAAATTAGTTGACTATTATTAATATTGAAAATTTTCTAATTAAAATTAAGTTCATTAAGTAAAATTATTATCTTTCACTTAAAAAACAATTGTTAACTTACATTACATTTATTGTATCATGATTCAGCAATGATACATTCTCCCCATTTGAAGCTTTTCGTAAGGCATAGGTCAAAGTGAAAAATACAGATGCAAACAAGGAAATATTAGGCCAAGTGACAGCAAAGGAGTACGTGTTAATTAGTCATCATTCAAGAAAGGATATGCTGCAAGTGTGCAGGTATATTTACAAAGAGAAGGTATTGTGCGTATGAAGATATCAGTATTCATTAATACACACAACCATCCCGTCAACAAGGAAATTGGAAACTTATATACAGAAAATTGCCCGATTAGTTTGTGAAAAGAAAATGATGACAATATTTTAAAAGTAACAACTACGAAACCTATTGAAACTAAAAATTATTTTCAGGAATTGTATTCTTTTACAGAAGTTGTTTTTCGAATTCCTGTTAAATTAGACAATTTTTGCCGGTTCTGTTTGGATTTGAATATTATCACTAGGCGAACATTTTCTAACCTTAAAAATTGAAAAAAAATTAACCTTGAAAGGTTAACTTTATTAACCTATAAACCGAAATTTTGAACTTTAAAATTAAAAAAATTAACTTTTTTTTCTCAGCTTAAACTTGTAAAGTTCTCAGTTTAAACTTTTATACGAGACAATAGAAGACAAAAGTTATTTTAAGGACTATTCATTGAAAATTTACATAACGTAATTTTCCAGATTTTGCGTACTAACGTTTCTATTTGACCTCAAGAAACTCCTGAATTGCGAAGAGCATCATCCGACAGATGCTGAAGATGGCTAACAGTTTTGAAGGAACGAATTATCTTCAGGAGAGATATTTTTGCATTCCATGTTAATAATTTTAGTTAAATCGCTTTCCAAAATTTTTTCTCCAAATATTTTTTAACCCCTGTTTCATCTTTTCCCGAAGTCTATTGCACTAAGCGTCGAATATGCGTAGTCTATTGTACATTCGTTACTCTCAAATTTTAATATTTATTCTATAAATTACTATTTAAGTACGACCTGGAATGTGTGAATAGCTATGCGAAATTACACATAACTTTGTACTAATCTATCATTTTTCAATGCACTCTTCGTAGAAGATACTAAAATTTCCTCGTACTCAATTAACTCAAAAATATTAATCACTGAGATTAAATTTTTTGAATAATAAGATACAGCTTTTAACCGGATACCCCATCTAGTCAATACGACTTTTGGCAGAATTCCAATTTCTGAAAACAACAATTGTCGCTTTTGGTTCTACCTAAGCAGCTTGTACGTTAGCTATCAAATCATCAACTTGGATAAGATTTTCTGACCTCCATTGAACAATTTTTTGAATAAAACGGTAAACAAAGGCATCGATAAGTTAGTTGAATGTCACATTTCAAAAAGGCCTTAGTCACTTTCAAATCCCAGAAATCAATTTCTGATTCATTTAATTTTTGTTGGCAGTATGTTGTCAACGATCTATTATATCGTCGAAAAAAACCTTATCAACGGAAATTTTATGTTTCTTAACATCCTGTGGAGGTTAACAAAATGCCTTTTTGAGCACTTCACAGTCGTTAAACATAGTTTAGAAATAACTCCTGGAATTCGTTGACATTGTTTAGGAAATTCGTTGACAATTAATGTTGCTTTAGTTAGAGAAGATTTAGACGTGCGTGTTCATAATTTATGACCTAGTTTCCATTCATGTAGCAAATCTGCT
>RDEW01000028.1:739970-754723 GCA_011109175.1 Dicyema japonicum | reverse complement strand
TTTTTTATGTTAAAATGACCTGAAAATAATTCAATCCACGTTATTAGGGACCTGGGTTTTGATTTTCGGATAATTTCGAGGGCTTCGTCAAGGATTCCGTCACCACATGAACTTGCGGAGGGGACAACCGCGACGGAAAAAGAGCCCGTATTTGTGGATTGGTGAGAATTTTTTAATGTAATTTTTTTCCTTAGGCCTAATTCGGCCATAATGGCACATCTAAGTCCGAGGGAGACTGAGTCCTTCCAAACTGAGGCCACGTCCTTAAGGTTAGGAAGGATCTACATAACCCCCTCGTTTCTGAAGGACAGGACTAGAAGTTCCTCCATTAAATTTAGTTTGTCTTCATTTATTGGATTTTTAGGAGTTGTCTTTTCTTGATTTATATTATTTGAGTTTTCTACATCGTGATCCTTATGGACTCCACGGTGAGTCAATTCACTCATTTTAAAAATAAGTTAATGTCAACAGCACACCTCACTGGTGATCTATTACAATTTATTCTAAAAATATAGATTTTAAATAAAATAATTTATATAAATACTGTATTTACTGTGATCGAAATATATTATTAAATTTTATCTTTAACATATATTAAACCCTCTAGTTAATTTGAATGTCCATATCATGAACGTGACTTGGACCCACACACAAAAACAAGTGAAGACCTTTGTCCCTACCTACGATGAATTAAAAAAAACTCCTTCACTTAAAATAAAGTGTGTGTGTCCTGCCTGTGCGGAGTTATAGAATACTATGGCTCTGCGGAAAGGAGTTGTACCAAAACATTATAATACTCGTAAATTTAGTTAAAATATAACTCTATTTTCACAAATATCCATTTTTATGACTTAATTTTTTACATCCAAATTCAAATTTACTTTCTTTAACTATTTAAAAAATTATTTGATTTTACGAGATCACTGGGGGGGGGGGGTGATACAAATTGTCATGTACCATAACATTATAATATTTTTTATATTTTTCATACAAAAACAAATTTATTTTAAATTTAACACGTTATTATTTAATTGACATGGGACGAAAAAGCGACTTGTCATTTGATACCAAAAAAATTATTTTAAATCTCCATACTTTTGGACTTAGTCAAAAGAAAATCGCGGAAATCACAAATTGCTCACAAGGATCAGTCTCCAACGTGTTGCGAAAGCAGAATAATGAGAAAAACAATCGTGTCGGAAAGGGAAGGCCGAAATTAACTTCTTCACGAGAAGAAAGAGTTATTCAAAGAGTTTTGATGGAAAATAGATTCATCTCTATTAAGGAAATTTCCGAAAAACTTATTCCTCACGGAATTAATTTGAGCCGGATGACAATAAGCAGACGTCTAAACCAATTGGGATTTTTTTCCAGAACCCCTGTTTGCAAGCCTTTCCTAACATTAAAACAACAGAAGCAAAGATTAGCTTGGGCTAAAGGGAAAATAAACTGGACTATAGAACAGTGGTCCAAAGTTATTTTTTCTGACGAATCTAAGTTTCTGCTGTCAATTGGTGAAAAAGGTGCGTATGTTTGGCGTAAAAGAAATGAAACAATTCATCCTTCATGCATAAATCAAAAGCTTCATTACAGAAAAGGAGTTATGGTGTGGGGAGCGATGAGTTTTAATGGGTTGAGCCCGCTTTCAATTATTGATTCAACTGTAAATGGATTAGTATACAGAGAAATATTAGAAAAAAATTTAATTTCAACTGGTCAAAAGTTATATGATGGATGTAATTACATTTTTCAACAGGACAATGCTCCTGCACACACTGCAAAAGATACGATTGAGTGGATTCAAAACCAAAAAATTAATCTTATGAAATGGCCTCCTAATTCGCCTGATCTTAATCCAATAGAAAATCTTTGGGAATAATGAAACGAAGAGTTATGGCTCATGGGATAAAAACGATAGAGGATCTGAAAAATGAACTGAAAATCATATGGAATGAAATTAAAATTGAAGAAATAAAAGTTTTAATTGAATCAATGCCAAAAAGAGTAGATGCTGTACTAAAATCTCGAGGGAAAAACATCAAATACTAGAAAGTATTATAATCTTTTGTTACATGACAAAAATTATTATTATGTTTTGGTACATGACAATATATTTTTAGCATGTAATATATTTTTAAGAATTAATTTTTTTAGAATGGTTAGATAAGTCGATTTAGAAATTACATGCTAAAAATTAACACTTAAAAATTGATATAAGTAGAGATACAAATGATTTATTGATAAATTTGCAAATATTATAATGTTTTGGTACAGACTGTAATTATAATAATATCATGAACGTGACGTGCCTCTCTTGCACTTATGTTTTTTTCACACGTTTTGAATAATCTGTTCACTCTGCCGTCATTCAACGTTCGAGGCTTAAAAGAAAAACAGAAAAGAGAGGATCTAATAACTGATTTAACATCATATTGGGTCACTATATGCACTTTTCAGGAGACTAAAGTGAACGATGCAGTTGACGAGAACTACGGAGAGTTTAGACTCATACTTCTAAACTCCGAATACAATCACTACGGACTTGGCTTTGCTATACATCGTTGTCTTGATGGGAGAATCCACAGAACGTGGAGGGTCAACGACAGAATGGCAGTACTACAAATTAAAAGTGGGAGGACAGATAACTCAATTATATCACTAATTAATGTTTATGCGCCTACGATGGCATGGGTCTCCACAAATCCTGACGAACTGGATCTGTTCTATATGTCACTAACGGACACTATTTCTGACCTCAAAGGCTCGTGGATGACCTTTATATGCGGAGATTGGAATGCGAAAGTTGGCCGTTGCCCTTGGAGAGAACCCTGTATGGGCAGGCATGCTAGAGAAATATGTCAGGGGAATCCTTCGTACAATTCTGTAACGCGTTTGATTACTTCATTTGCAACTCGGCATTTCACCACAGTGCGAGACACAAGACTACATGGACCGGGCTCAGAAAAGACGGAAATGGAAATTACGTCCGCATACACAACCAGATAGACTACATACTATGCAAAAGACCTTTCGTGCGCTACTAACAGACTCCCGCAGCTATGGGGGCACGATCACTTACAGTGATCATAAACTGTTTGTAAAGCTTGTTTTCGACACCCAAGACAATTTAAAGCTTGTTTTCGATGTTTAATTAGTTTATTAGATGCTAGTAAGAAACTAAATGCTGCTTGTAAAGCTTGTTTTCGACACCCAAGACAATTTAAAGCTTGTTTTCGATGTTTAATTAGTTTATTAGATGCTAGTAAGAAACTAAATGCTGTTTGTAAAGCTTGATTCAGGATGGAGAGATACTTTGGAATAGACGGGGCTCGAAAGAAAAGAGCCAACATGGACCGTTTTATGGTGGAAAATTATGCCTATGTGAGAAGACACGTGAAAATTACTGTATGGCAGTTAAAAGGAGATTATGAACATCAACATGGAAAATCCCCCTCAATTGCTACGGTTGAGGGAATAAAGAAAGCAAGCACCGATGTGCTTGGGTAAAAAGACCGGCCGGACTCAAAGGAGCCTTTGATCACGAAATTGAACCATTATCAATTAAACAAAAAAATTACGACTGAGAATGGGATCGTGCACAAATCCTGATAGTAACCTATAACGAGTTAAGGAAAAAAAGAAATCGTGTTGTCAAGGAGATCAGAAGGAAAAGGAAGGAAAACTTATGTCAAGAAAATCGACGAACGTGTCAGTGAAATCGAGAGATTGGGCTACGGAACGCAGATGTTCCGTGCTGTTCGCCTATTGCAGAGAGGAGTTCAACCGACGAATATTTGTATTCACGACAGCCAAAAAGAGGAATGTTTTGGACAATAAAGAAAAGACTGAAATTATTGCCGAACATTTTTCAGGACTTTTAAATGGAAATGATACCTCAAATTTGGAACCATTCGACAAATCACCAACTCGGGCACGTGGGGAGTCACAGAGATAGAACTCAAGAAAATGGACATATTCCATCGAAAGCAATTACGCAATTTACTCGGCCTAGGCTGGGAAAAGAAGATTTCAAACAATAACCTGTACTCTATGACACAATCGGTTCCAATAAGCTCGAAATCATCGAATCAAGATGGAGGCTATTTGGGCATGTACTTAGAAATGGACAAAAAACCCCCGCAAACATAACAATGGACAATTACTTTAAAATGAAAACAAAATCGTTCAGAGGAAGACCTAGAGTCACCCTCCCTGTTGCTTAAACAAGGATCTTAATGAAATTGGAAGAAAACTCAAATGTGCGGACGATCTAGAAGAACTACGAGCAGACGCGAGGAACAGACACCGATGGAGACGCCTGGTGAATAGAATTTCGGAATTTACATTCTTTGGTCTGTGGACGTGCTTTAATAATAATATCATGGACGTTTGACTTGGAGAGGTTCTCGGAAAGGAGTTGAAATAATGAATAACATTTTTAATTCATTTTATCTATAATTTTACTATTAAAAATTACTTTTTATTTTTATTAAGTTATTGATAAAATAATTTATTTCCTAATATATTTCCTCTTTTTTGTACTATGAAGATTGGCGGTTTACATTTCGATGATCCACGTCATTTAAAAAACCCAGAAAATGTAACTATACTAATTTTATTAAATTATAGTCCTCTTCTATGATGAGTTTTCATCGAAATGTTGATTTAAACCAGCTAAAATGATACAAATTTCCCAAACTAAAAAATGCTTGGTTGGATGATTGTAATTTGGGTACTCAAACAATAACTTACTTCCCGTTCTGTCCTAAATTAAACAGACGTTAGTTTTGTTTATACAATTAATAGATGACTTTATCGGACCTTAAAATTACTGGCGGATTGGACGTTATTGCCAAAAATTGTCCAGAATTGGCTCGTTTAGATATTTAAAATTGTCCCATAACACTGGAAGCTCTCTCTAAGCTGGTACTGATGCTATAATCACACGTGCAGAGCAAGGAGGCCAGTCTTGTAGTATAGCGAATACAAAAATCAGCTATCGTCGAGGAACCTGGTTATCGACAGGCTATTTTCAATCTCATCCGCAACTTTATGTTGTTAACCATAGGGACAGAGAAGGAATTGTCCATCATGGCGGTTTGCTGCTTTTCTGATTATTTATTTAGGCGAATTTCGTGATTTTGGAGGAATTCGTTATTTTTATTCGAGAATAAAACCCTCAGGCGGACAAAAGAGACGTCGCAGGCCAAGATCAGCATTTTCAAATGGTATTTATGACGATGAGAAATACGAAATCCTTAATTCTTCAGACGAAGCGAATACAGTAATCCTCGATCATTACTCCTATTATAAAAATGTTATGAAGAAGTCCAAAGATAAAGCGACACGACGTCCTTTCGCTATCTATATTTCATTGCCTAATAAGAAAACAAAGAGAATTAGTAATAAGAAACATCAATAATTTTTAGTTGCTTTCTTTCTGTTTTTTTGGTGTTTGTTGTTTTATTTTTTTGTTTTTAGAATTGTGTGTTGTTTTATGCCAGCAGATTTTATATTCTTTAATGGAGGTCTATCCTATGGGTTTTTCTGCGGGAAATAATATTATGAGTCACGAGGATGCAGGATTTTTTATGTGGACGGAAAATTGCCTTGCTGGTTCCGCTGATGGAGTTAAGAAGATCCCGACAAACTAGGAAGATACTCAAAGAACATGAACCTTCAAGAAACTGTTAAATCAAAGAAGGCAAATAAAGCTCGAATGATTCACCAAATCAAGAAATGTACCACTTTTAAAACGCGGGAATTTATAAATTCAAAACTTGCCTTGACGAATAAATCTACATTTTAAAAATATGAAACAAGTCCAAAGAGTCTCGGAAACCAACTCCCAAGATACAGAAGAAAATTTTCTAATCGGGAATAATCCAAGGGCTAAAGTCGGTGATTCATTAAGTCTTTCTATTAAATGTGCTGGATTGCACAGGGATTCCTTTGTGGATAACCACCTTTGTGAAAAATATTGTTAGGAGATGGACTGTAAGCCTCCTAATTTATTGTGGGGTCCTACAAAGTTATTTAAAAACCGTAGATAATGTGGTCTATGATGTGCGCGGGGCCGTGTCCAATCAGGAAAATCCTAAAGAAAAAAATCTTAAATGGGATCTGCGGACCAATCAAACAATATATTGCCCCCATGCCAAATTTAAATATCAACGATATTACCGATATCATCTATGCAGGACAGTGCGCATATGAAAGCCTTACCAACAAGACTAGGCTTAAGAGTAACTGGGAAGAGTCAATGAAGGGAAAATTCGCTAAAATTAAACTACAGCTTGAGCATGTACGAACTGCTAGTGAAATTGATGATGAAGAAAAATCTCATTGACGTAGAGCGTGACACCTTGTGCTCATATGGCTCCAAAAAATCAAAAAGGGAGAGTTCGAGAGGATTGCCTCTTTACTGAGAGGTGAGATCAAAATTGTGTTAAAAATTGAGGGTCTACGGCTCAAGGAAGGAATTCAGAAAAGCGAATTGGTGTTATGAACTAAATAGAAGACGGTTCTATAGATCTGAACCTACATCTGGACTTATCGTGAACGGAAGAAAAGCATTTTTTCGGTTACAAAAAAAGTCACTTGGTCTGAAAATACTTATGCCGAGTTCCCAAACGAAGGAATTATTGATATTATAAAAGTTCTCCCAAATTGGAAAGCAAGCGGCTGTGATGGAGTTTACAACTTTTTTTTTTTATAAAAAGCTTCACTGCTATCCATGGACCTCTATGCGACGAGATACGGAAAATAATAAAAGATGAATATACGCCCCAAGATTGGTTTTACACCGGAATTACGTACCTTATACCAAAATAGATATATATGCGATTCACCCAAGGATCTGAGACCAATTACCTGCATGCCCAACCTGTATAAACTGAATTGAGTGAATTCCCAACGTGAGAATTAAACCGGACTTGAGTGAAGAGCTTGTTCTGAACATCATCAAGCGGACCCCTGACTGGAAGGCAAGTGGCTGCGACGGCGTATACAATTTTTTATTAAAAAACACACTCGTTACATAGCTCTCTATGAAAAAACATTATCCGAGGAGATTACACACAAGGAAAATGTTTTTATACTGAATTCACATATTTAATTTTGGGTCAATATATTCAATAGAACAAGAATTACAAAAAAAGACGAACTCGATCTGCGAGCGTTGCCAGATAACGGTTAGATCCCGGCCAAACGGATAGCTTGCGTATTTAATTACAAAAAAATAAATCAGTGAAACCCAATTGATTTACGTCTCATTACGTGGATGCCCAGGACGATTCTTAGGGTCAGCTTGGCACGTTTTTAATTATATGAATTTGAAAATTTGAAGAGTTAGGTAGACTCGAAGACTTTATCACAAATCTTGACGCCTTGGTCTGCCTCGTGATATCAAACGAATAAATTTTAAACATGAATTTGTGAAAGTCAGATGTTCATATCCCAAAAAGCTGTAGAGACAAAATCAAAAAATATTTTGTTGTATTTAGAGAATTGGTCTTGGCCCATATGACTCAGGGTCGTGGGTTCGAGTCTGGCTGCTGTCAATCCGGTGGAAGGTTCATCATCTACGATGCTGAAAATGGTTTGACGAGTGACGCCGTCATCAGTGGTCCTCCACTGCGGAACCGGATTGTCTGTAAAGGACTCACACGCAAGAAAAATAAAGAATAAGTGAAGAACATTGGCCTTTCCTACGATTAATTAACATTTACTGTTCTTTACTTAAAAATAAAGGGTGTGTCTTGCCTATGCGGGGTCATAAAGTACTATGGCTTTCGTGAAAAGGCTATTATTATTATTTATTATTAGAGAATTGACCTCAACAGTGTTGCCCTCGAAGGTGACTATTTNGGGACTATTTTTAAAAATAACTAATATTTGATCTGTTTTCTATTTTTATTAACATGGGAATAGCCCGTCATAACTGTATGGTAACTAAGTAGGGATTCCAACTTTGTGTTTCACCATTCCGGGACACCTTAATACCAAGAATTCTAAGATTGTTGGAACGAAACGCGATATACTGAAATCAAGAGCAACAGAGTGTGCTGTGCATCATAAAGTAATGATTAGGCAGCGTTGGCCTATCAAACTCTAAGGCTGAAATCAATTTCATAATGATAGAAGCAATTTGTGAAAGTGTGAATCTTTAGGCGTAAATGTAAAAAATACTAAAACAAGGAAAATGTACAATTTGTACGGAAAAGATTAATTTTCCAACAAAAAGCACAAAAATGAGTTCATGTCGCATTTAAATCCGAATTTTCCTTGTGATTCTTGTCTTCGCCGATGTACTCGTAAAAGTCATTACATGACATATGAAATTTAATTTTTATCATCAGTTCGACTCTAGAGAGGTCAAAGTTAAGCCTGTTTTTTCTGTCTGTCCAAAGCACATTCAGAGTACTAAGTACTCATTTATAGTTCGCATTTGATAGTGGAATTGACAGGACATATAATACAAGACGCAACAGTTGTGTATCGTTCGGCTCCTGAAGTGAACTTTTCGCAGAATCCACAATTCTTCATACAATTTATCACTATTGATATTTATGCCCAAGCGTTCAATAAGTGACAACAAAGGTGGCCACTCAATGTCATTATCATAAGAAAGTATGGCTATGTACTTAAAACGAATGCTCATAATCATACCTTTTATTTAAGTATGACAAATAGCGTTGAAAAAATGGTCAAATTCTTGAGTAAATTTTTGTCTGTCAGAGAATTGACTTTTTCAGACTTAAGAAATTTTGTAGCATTACTTCCATAAAACTTGTCTGTTCGTCGCTGCTGTAACTTTTCTCAAGATTCTTCATTATTTCATGCAGTTCTGTGGCGGTAGTAGTGTTTGATTTGAGGTGTTTAATGGCTTCTTGCGATGTAAAAAATGATTTCAGCGCTGGCCACCACAATAACAGTCGATCGATGGCAGACTCAGGAAACGTTTAGACATGTCTCAATAACTCTCTGTACTCCATTTCGAGGAAATTACAAAATTCTTCGAGAACTTCAGATTTCTTTGCTGATAATACAAATGAATTAAAAGTCCTGATTACGAATGACTCCACATCAAAGACACAAGCCTTTAAAGCGTATCTCACTCACACAATTGTTGAGAACATGCCAAATGCAGTTCGTCTTTACTATGTTAGGATTATTAAATTTCAGTTTCTGATAAACTGAAGAATGTCTGCCGTAGTTAACTGAAGCATAATCGGCACTGTATGACGAGATTGAACATAATCTAAGGTTATTTTCTCAATAACACTCTTTAGCTGATTGCTTCCGAAGATTTATCAGTGTAATTGTGAGTTTACAATCCAATTAAATGTTTTAATTCCAACAAAAATACTGAATAATTAATAAATTCTGAACTTTCATCGAATTCTGGGATATAAATGACTCAGCCAAGACACGGAACTCTGTCGTCAATTCCTTGTTACTAACATTTTTGTAAATATCAACAACTCTTGAACTCAGAGACTCGATCTTGTTTCTGTACTCACGCAAGACATATTATGTCACATGCACTACTAGTTACTATGCGCTAGACGTTACATATTGATTTTTTTGATTAAAATAGGAACAGAACTAGACATATATAATGCTCCCATCCACAAGCGAAACTTAATAGTACTAAAACTACATATTAAAAATAGCGTAAATTGAAAATTGTATATGAGTTTAGAGGTTAGGTTTACTTATCTCAAATAAATACAAAATTATAATTTTAATTAAAATAATTTATTTCGATTCTTGATAAGATTTACAAAGCAAGAAAATTATCCCCACCATCGCTGCAAAGCTCAGCCCAGTCCAACTCGGGGTCGGCGTGCCTGGATGATGTGAATCTGCTGTTCATGCTATCCGTACATTCTCAGATGCGTGCAGGAAATCCCCACATCCAAACATATTGATCAAGCTCGACATCAGAAATGCATTCAACAGTATCCGACGGGACCGAGTATTGGAGGCCTGCTCTGAGTACTCGGCCACTCCTTTTCTGTCTTGGAATCTCCGAGGTGACCAAGCTTATATCTTCTCCACTAAATCTTTGGTATCTTGATGACGCCACTCTCGATTGCGGTGGAGACGTCGGGTGCTCTTGGCCCAAAGACGGAAAAAATTCCTCCGCAAGCTCGGGGCTAAAATCTCAATGCGAACTCACGATCCTCGGGAGGCAGACTGGCTTTTCCAGCGGCTCTCGATCGCCGTTATCCGGGGAAACAGTCTGGCGATCCGTCGGGCCGCTGGCCCTCCCATCGTATAAAACAGTTTATTTCTCTCTTAAATGAAATTTGAATTACAAAAAAAAAAAATTTACAAAGTATTTTATAGTCGAGAAAGATCTTAAGAATTATTTTTTCAGTCGGCACATATAATTTTCTTAGTGCAACCTTTTTCATCTTTCACATTAACCATATTGTTGGCCAATAATTCAGTGATGGTTATTACGTCACCAAATGGGATTCAAATTTATTTATTGCCTTTTTACATAGGCGATATTTTTCTTGACGATGACGAAAGTCATAGTTGGTTTCTCCATCTTTTAAAATGTTCGTTAGGGCGTTATACTCATTATTGTCTTTAACGTATAAACGGGACATAAACAGCGTGCAACTAAAATATTTGATTAAAGTTAAGTATTATTAAATTAACTATTAAATTTATAAAATAATTAACAATAAACCAATTTCAATGGCATAAAAAATAAATATGCATTTTTATTAATATACTAATATTAAAATAATCAAAAAAATCAATATGTAACGTCTAGCGCATAGTAACGCACAGCGCATGTGACATATTATAAAATAATTAACAATAAACCAATTTCAATGGCATAAAAAATAAATATGCATTTTTATTAATATACTAATATTAAAATAATTCAAAAATCAATATGTAACGTCTAGCGCATTAGTAAACGCACAGCGCATGTGACATATTATACCATGTAGCCATTCTGGCCAGCCACGTTTGGCAACCCTAATGACTAAGACGGTTGGCATTACTAAGACGGTTGGCTACAAGTCGTGAATAACTAACAAACAATTTTAAATAGGACAAAAAAGGTTTATTATTTCTTTTTATGACAAACACTCCAAAATAAAGTTGAAAGACAATCCCAATTCCAAGGACTGACCACACATTAATTTCATGGTCAAACAGGACACAGGAGAGCAGCACNTTTTAATAAACAAAATTTTTATTTATAATTAAAAGTTAATGGATTTTTGGCATTGTAATTATCTTGCGATTATTTAGATTCTGGCTCGTATGAGCTTATTGCTATTCTCATGCAATCCCAAGATTTTCATCCGTTAAACGGGTCCTGTATTGAAATTTTATCATTTCATTCTTGAAAATGATTTTCAGAATAAATATGTGCTTCCAAAGCATGAAAGAATTCGTTGATACAAATCAATCAAAATTGGATATTTTTCTAGAGCAGCGTTTCCAACCTTTTTGTGCTTCGCGGCACCTAAAACCAAGTTTTTTTTTCGCGCGGCACATATTAGTTAAAAATGCTTCTTAATTACAAAAGTAATTATGATAACTAATAAGACACTTGCGATTGTTTATGTGTACACAAAATTTCCAGACGGAGACGAATTTGCGACAAACATACCTTTAAAACCATTTGTGGTGAAAAAAATTCCAGGAAAAAGTCCTTGAAGAAATAATAATTGAAGTAATATCTTAAGAAAACGAAATCTAGTCAGGAGTCGCGAATTTTATAATGGAATTGACAAAGAGGACAGAACAACGATACCAGAAAACGTATGAAATAATGGAGAAGTTAGAAATGTAGCGCAAAATACATCTCTGGAGACACTCCAAAAATTATTATGAGTTTAGATTTCAACTTGGAAAATATTTAAGAAATAATAAAAATTTAAAATTGACTGATTATTCAAAAAAATGCTTAAAAAATGATTTATTAATTAATCAAAATCAAATATAAAAACATAGATGGAATTTATCAAAACTATAGAGCAAAAAAGCAAAACTTAAGTTCAAGTGTTTATATAATTCATATACCGACATGTTTCTTTTTATAATAATCAAGTAAGATAGATAATTTTTTCTAAAGACTTTAAAAATAGTGCACATTTCGGAATTGCAGATTGCCACTAAATTTCTTTAAAATTGGCAAATCTGAAAATTGGCAAATTAATAGAGTTTACTGTAGTTTGAACCAGACCCCGGTTTGGAAGGGCACCCCAGCTTTTTGGGGCACTTTGGTGCCCCACCCCGGAGTTAGACTGTAATTTTTAATTTTAAATATTAAAAATCTCGCGGCACCTAAGCCAGATCTCGCGGCACCAAAAGTGCGCGGCACCCCGGTTGGGAATCGCTGTTCTAGAGACATAAATCTCCACATGTTGACAATTTGAATATGATTTTTAAAAGATGAAACAAATAAAAGAAAAACGTGAATTAATTGGATGCCCAGCGGCAAGGACGCAGTGTGCGTTGCCGCGATTTTAAAATGAGGTCATTTTTTAGATTTATAATTTCTATTTAATTTTCTTGGCTAAAACGTCAAAAAATCTTTCTAAATACAAAAATATAATTAGCAATTTATAACATCGAAGGCGATCGATCGACCAAGAAATGCACCGCGATCAAAAATGCGAATAAATAAAAAATTATTCGAAGGCGATCGACCAAAGAAATGCGCGAGATCGACCAGTCGATCGCGATCGACTGGTTGGCCACCCCTGCCGTAGGGAATCCAGGTCGTCTTCGTTTTGTAATTTCTTACCAACGGAGCTGAGATCCTTTCCCAAAACTCCCCGGAGAGTAGATCTCGGTCGTCCACGATATTTTTCGCCATATTCCATGAAGTATTCATTGCGAGATTCACGTGATGTGCCCGATTAGCGTAATGGCCACAATTTCAGCGGTGTAGCGTTTGTAGTGTTTGTAGAGTGACTGATTATTGATTTTAGATGGCCAGTGAAGTCCATGTAGAAGGCGCAGCTGCTTGCGGGGGAAGGAAGATCTATAGTTTTCAGTTTAGTATCCGAGATTCCCCATGTCGAGGAATTACAAAGTAGAACAGGTTTCACAAAGGCGCTGTAAAGCTTTGAACTGAGTTGGCGATTTACAGGCCAGGTTTGGAGTTATGTATTGCGTATTCTGCCAGTGCCGCGGTAGCCAGCATCTTTCGGTAAGTAATGTCTTCACTGTCTGCGAGCAGAGAGCCGAATTTCTTCACATTCCTCCAATTTTCACCAACTTTGGTTCCCATGCGTTATAATCTCAATGAATTCGGTTTTTAGAAGTGTTGATTATGAGGAACCACTTATTAAGTATCCTTGGAGTGTTGTTTAGAAATTCGATTAGAGCATCTTTGTTGTCTGAAAGCGACATTCGTTCGAACCGTCTTGAGAGAGACGATCCAACACGAACAGATAATTCTGTCCAGCAAGCAGTACTCGTATTCATTCTGACTTCGTCCTCAGGAAACTCTGTAGGACGAGGAGTAAATCGCGTCGGCACAGTCGAAAGCTTTCGACATGTCGATTCCAAGGATGGTCGTGGCTCTTTTGAATTTCGTTGGATAGCGCATCGCCATCTGTGACTCTTCCCGCCCTGAATCCGCTCTGACTCGGCCCCAGATATTCATTAACTCTCGCGTTTATGCGACTCAGTACAACAAGTGAGAGGAGTTTCCTCAGGGTATTCAGAAGTATGACAGGGCGGAAATTTTCCACCGGGCCGGAGATTTTGTTGGCTTTTGTATAGGGATGAGGGTGCCTGCCCCTAACGGGAGTGGGTCGTGTGTGGTGAACATGTCGTTGAATATGGTCGCAATTTTGTCCATAAGCGACTTGAGGCCATACTTAATCAGCTCTGCATTGATGTGGTCTGGTCCAGCGGCCGACAGTTCTTGAGTTTGCTAGCAGCCGGGCGACCTCCTCCACTGTGATGGCCTGTCGAGGTGTATGGCTGTGCCAGTAAAAAATTTGTTGATTTCGAAATGATAGCTATTAGTTCGGCTTGAACAGTGGGGTCACGAATAATTTTTCCCGTGCCATCGATGATTTTGAGTTTATGTGTTTTCTTCTTTTAAGTAGTCGCATAGCCTGGAACATTTGTGCGCCGTCCTTGAGTTTTCGATTTCCCTTACAAAAGACTCCATGGTGTCCAGACCGTGCTGCGGTTCAATTTCTTTATGCGTCGTTGTATTCTGGCACGTTCGTTCTTCAGTGCAGATTTGTTGCTACGGTCGTCTTATTTTCGATTCTGAGTTTGAGATCCTTTTGCTCAGCGGCAAGTGCATACACGTCTGGATGGCATGACTTTCCCGGCTGGGATTTATTTGTCTGCTTTCGATGTGTTTGTCAGCAGCAGTATGGATGCCTTCAGCATGAGCTCCCATGTGTCATTTGGGAGAGTCCAGTTGCTACGGAGGAGAGGTAGTTATCCATTGAGTGTTGGTAATTTGCCCGAGACTGAGTTGAGTACAGCAGTTTTTCCGTAAGGTATCTTGGCTAGTGGCGGTTGGGAGTCTTCGCGTTTCGGGAAACGCATGGAGTCTCTTGAGGTTTGAAGCGTCCAACAACCATTTTATGATCACTCTAACTCGAGACCCCCCGTATGACGAGAGTCAGATAAAGCAGCCTTATCGGCTTGACGATGGGAAATTCATTTATTTGATTTTTATTTAATTATTACAACATTTTCTATCTTAAATAGTTATTTTTTCATGCTTACGTGGG
>RDEW01000028.1:713830-739573 GCA_011109175.1 Dicyema japonicum | reverse complement strand
TCGTGGTAGAGAAAATCTCTTCTTTAGTAAAAAAACCCTATAATCTTCACCCTTTGTTAAAAAAACAATAATAATTTTTTGTTCCACTTTGCTTTTGGTAAGTACACTTTGCTTTTGGTAAGTACCACTTTGCTTTTGGTAAGTACCACTTTGCTTTTGGTAAGTACCACTTTGCTTTTGGTAAGACCCACTTTGAACCTGAAATGGTATAGTTATGACTGTTGTTTGTGCCTGGGTTGCCACCACGATGTGCAACTTGAGGGTTATGAAAAAAAATTATCGTCTGAATGACTGTAATTTGGTATTTTTAAAAAGGCGGCACAGTAAGTTCCTTATAAGTTCAGTTTATTTGTTTGTAGTTTATGTGTGTTTTATGTGTTCCAATAAGGTCTGATTGCTTAATAATTTTCTGAGCTGGACTGTTTGCAACAAAGAGCACTTAGATGGAAAATGTTAAAATATTCTACAAAGAAATGAGAATGCGCTAATATCGACACAAAACAAAGCTCAATAAGGCAATCTAAATTGTATACTAAAGACAGAAATATCCTGAACAATGACAACACATTCTGAACCGGATGATCAAAAAAACAAACGGCAAAACTCAATCTCCGGCGGAGACTTAAAAAAATTCTAAGAAAGTACCCTGATAGCACAGGTAATATTTAAAAGGACAAGTCAACAATTAGGAAGGTTAGGCTGATTCTAAGCGCATTTGTCTCAGTCGGTAGAGACAGTAGGACGAGGACCAGCAATAGACAGGCCAAAGCAGGCAATAAAACACATCTTTTCCTGATAAAAAATATTAACGATGAGGGAAACTATTTTTCTTGCTCGAATATATCTAGCAAAGAGTTCTTCTTCAGTTTCAGTGTGTGTTCTCCTGATGATATTTCGAATGAGGAGACTACGCCACATGAATAAACTAGTTAATCAAATGAATTTATTTTAATAAATAATTACTAACTCATCTTCTTAAATATATTAAACCAATCAATACACTTTGTAAGGAAATAATGTAATGATTGAGTCAATTTCTTAGAAATAATTTAATTAATTAATGCCAAAATTAGGTCAAACCATCAATTTATTATCAAGGAATGAAAAGATTAACCGAGATTTAACAACTAATTTCATTCTTCCTTCTCCTTTTCCTAAGGAAAGGAATCTTCTCAGAACTAGAATACACCCCCAAACACATTACATCCTATTCAACACATCACATCCACACCTCAGAGAACAAGTCGTCAACCCGTTGATCTCTGTCTAAGAATAAACACACCAAAACTACCCTGTAAGTCAAGTAAACATAAGGAACAGTCATAAGCACCACAGTCGACACACCAAGAGACACCGGAAGTGAGACAATCCTGAAAACGTAAGACGTGACCCAAAGACCACCAATGCACTAAAATTGTCAAATCAAACAAACCTTGCAGGCCAGCACAATGTCCTCAAAACAGAGAGCAGCCATGAATGATCTAACAAGACTGACACAGCAGGGATAATATTTTGTTACGTAATCATGAATGACTTCCTCACTGAGACAAGTCCCTCGCTAAAATAAGGTCATTGAATATAAACCAGGAAGATCTGGGAAATATGGGAGATGGAGGGTGTTGGACATTTTATTGTACACAAAAGTAGAGAGGGAGACAATAAACAGGGAGATGACGATATTGCATGTTGCAAACAGAAAGTAGTAGCACTGAAACATTGTAAATAGGCCAGTCAATGTTATCAAAATAACACCCGATTGCAGGGGATTCCTCCATAAAATTACATCCCTTACTATTTGTGGATTACCAATAGCCCAGATACCTCTCAGTAAACAAGGATTATTCGTTTCAAAAAAACAGCATGTGGATGGTTCCACAGTCTTGCAAGTGTCATATTCGCAAGGATCGCCTGATTCAATATATTTTATTACTTACTTGTGACTGTGAGGAGGATATCTTCGCTTTCTGCAATTTGGGGTTCAAAATCGTTCTCAACGCCAGACATAAAACAAGAATATAACTAATCTTGGAATTAATTTATTTATTTTAATTAATATATAAAACAACTATTAAATTAGTTTTAATTCAAATTGTTAATTTTTAATAGAATTAGATATCCTAATATTCTTGGTAAATTTGATCAACAGAATCGCCAGATGGCTGAATCGGCCGAACAGAGACATCCCCGGCCAATAAAAACTTCTGACCTGAGTCATGGAGCTCTTATATGATTTTTTGTTCTGAACATAACAGCTGTGCTCAATCAAGGAATTAATATACTCAAGACACGGGACTTGGCCACAACAGGAGATACGGAAGTTTAAGGAAACTACATTATTATTATATCCTTTCCCGCAGAGCCATAGTATTCTATAACTCCGCACAGGCAGGACACACACACTTTATTTTAAGTGAAAGGGTTAATTTTTTAATTAATCGTAGGTAGGGCCAATCGTCAAACCATCATTGTCGCTTGTAGCGAAAATATGGAAACAGCAATTATCTTACTTGGGACACTACTTCGGGGGACGGCATAGAAAAGATGATCTTGCTATCTTCGTTCTCCGGAAAGAGAAAGCAAGGAAGAACAAAATTAAATTGGTCTTCACAAGTCGTTAAAATAGCCGGACATGATTTTCTCGAGACAGGGTTTTGTGGAAGAATTTGATCAACAGAATTGCCAATGGCCGGAATCGGCTGAATACGGCTAACTTAACTTAACTTAGGGCCAATCGTAGGTAGGGCCAAAGATCTTCACTTTTTTTTTTCTTGTGTGTGGGTCCAAGATAGACGCTCCGGTTCCGCAGTGAGTATTCACTGATGACGGCGTCACTCGTCAAGCCATTAGGCATCGTAGATTCTTTCGCCAGATGAACAGGGCCAGACTCGAACCCGCGACCTTAGTCACTATGGCCCAAGCACTGTGCCACCCCAGGAAACTACAACTTTGCTGATTTAAATTCTAAAAACAAGAGGAGTAGAGATAGACACTCGACATCCTCTGAACAGATATAATTCGTGTAAAAACAAGGCGGGATCTTGGAGTTCTGCTGAGAAAATCTTGAATATACATTTCGATGATATTGGATGGTGTCAGGCTAAACTTCCTGTGAGTCACGGAGGTCTGGGCCTTTGTTTTTGATTTGGCTTTCCCGACTTTCTTACTTCGGCTTCTGGATCATATCTTCTTGTCCAAAAGATTCTGGAAAAAACTACTGAATCATCGTTGGACTCTGATATTCATTCGGCTCTTGCACTATGGAAACAAGTCACTTCCCAGCGGGATTGGGACGAACTTTTTGCCTTTGATCTTCAGCTCTGTCAAGACAGACTGCCCTGTTTCCGTACCGCCTGTTAGCCATTCTCCTGGCTTAATGTTCTCCCTTCTCAGGTTTCCCTTCAGTTCTAGAACCGACGGGCTTTGACCTTGAAGAAGCAATTCGTGTAAAATAACATTCAAATTAAACAAGGTGAATTGGACACACCATAAAAATTTTAATTATCAAAGTTTTTAATAAATTTAATTGATTATTATTTAATAAAATTCAAATAGCATTTGTATTGATGTTGAACACTACTCCCATTGAATTGAAATATGATTTAGAAACAGTAAATAGTATCGTTCAAGCTGCTAGAAACTCGAGAATTCATTACGAGTAGTAAAATCACTGATTAGCGACTGCAAAGGATATGACCCAGCTGATATACTGTCAAGCCACATTTCCAAAGGACATGCTTCCGCCTACGAGGACGTTCAACTCGGCCTCCTATTCTCTCTTCTGATAGATCAAGTCAATGTCTGCAGGCAAAACTATCAAATAACATTGTCAGTCATATGCCCTGCTAGTAACCACCACAAAGGACGCACTTTCTCTCGTCATTTCTACTTGTAGTAGAATTGTGGCACAAAAATGGAATCGTCTGGTTTCCCATGTTTCCAAACAAGTTAAAACCCCCCAATTTCAGCCCAGATGATCTGGTTTTTTGGAGAGCTGATAAAAGCAGAAGTCCGAGGATGGAATCCTTCATAGTTTCAATTCTCAGGTCGATGGGAGGCGCGGACACTTCAGAGAAGAACCTCCTTCTAATAGAAAACGTCCTGAGTACTCTACTTGCTCATAAGTAATACATTTATGTCTATTTGAGGCAGTGGACTGAAATATGTCCCTCCGTGATCCCTTCCGTCGTGTTCACCTCTCTCAGATTAATGGAGGACCACTCGCACGAGCGACTAACAGGGCTCAGACAAATTGAAATCCGGCTGAGTCTGTTTCTGCTAAAAAACTATGTTTACTGTTTTCCGTGATTCCGTGATTAGTGGAATTGCTGTGCTGAAATTGGCCGTGATTTGATTCGTCTGCTCCAAAATGTTGCCAGAATTCCTGAAATGGAAGCATTTTGGGCAGAATTGGCCAACGGGACTGACGAAAATGACACCATCTTTGAAGTCCTGCGTCGCCGAACTCCCAGAAATTATTTGTGTCTGCTCCTGCCATTTGAAATGGAAGAACGACTCCGTTTCATGTTGTCGTCGGTTGAAATCTCCAATCACTAGTTTAGGTGAGGTTTGGACACGAGCGTATATACCAGGAGTGGTATCGAGCCATGGTTTGTTATACTAGTAATGAATAGTACCTCAACACTCCAATGGGGGACACTGTCCGTGTTGATATTATCCGTTATTTATGTTCCGTCTACCACCCTACCAACGAACAACTCTCGTCGGATTTGGTTACGCGTTATGCACTGATTGGGTGGTTGTTTTCTGGGTGTTCGGTTGTTTTTATAGTTGACTGGGTAGAGGAGACTCGTCAATGCTAATATGAAGTTAGCGCTTTTTTTTGATTGGCTGTTTTTTCAATCCGACAAGGACATTATGGATATTGGTAGAAAACTCGATTTTGTGACCGTAGAACCCGCCATTTTGTTGATGGCGAATTCATTCCGTGTGAACATCAACCTTGCTCTGTCACTGGTGGACTACTTTTGTCGAATCGGGGCGAACTACTACCCAGCCAAGACACAAAGCATTGAAGAATCCATTCAGTCTGCACTGAAATGTCTCATTTCCAAAAAAGTCATTTCGTTGCCTTTGTGCCATTTGATTTTGCAGATCATTTTGTGTCATTGCGGAGAACGAAAATCTGCCCAAGGACCTCCGTCAAGCAATTTTGCATTATTTTTATGAGTTTTGCCGACCTCGGGATTCGGACGATTCTGGTTGTTTTCGGTCCTTTAGTCGAGGCATGTCGACTTGTCCCACGGAAACTGAGGATAAGCCAACCTTCGAAATCACGGGGACTCCCACCTCCCAGCTGAGAAGCAATGAAATGTCAGTTTTCAGCGACGACGAGGAAGTGGTTGTGAGGACTGGTTGGCCATTTCCCTCAGTCCTGTCAGATTCGGTCTCCCATCTTGACTGTGTGCTTATGCCGGAGATCCTCAAGTTCAGGAAAACCACATTTCAGTCTCATTTCGAGAAATTGTTCGACTCTCAGCGTTCTCTGCTGACTGTGAGTGTTGACGAACAAAGTCCTGCTCATAAACGGTCAGAAGCATTCACCCGTCTCCTCAACCTCATAATAATCGTTGTATCCTCGTGTAGTATGTCAGAATGAATCGTGGATGAGCAGTGGACAGTCAGGGACATCCATAGGGGATTCCCTTGCGGGGTGTGTAGGGTGGCTAATGCATGACTACATTAACAACCCTACATGCAGGACCAACAGCACTCTCCCTTTCATATCAGTCCTGTAATGACGGGCTTGTTACTGGCAGGTCGTCCGAACAGTTCTTTGACTTTTATGTGTTCAACTTGTTTCGACTGCTGGTGCAGTTACATGAAACAAACTCACTGTCCTTGTCCTTGCTTGCTCTGTACAACAAAGTGAGGAATATTTCCCGCCAATAGGATATCTGTTTTTTATGTTTCCTTGAGCAGAGGTCCCTGTGTTGTGTATATTGTAGAAATGAGAATGAGCGATTCGGATGTTACCAAGGACTGTGTGTGTCCTTGAATTACGATCTCTCTTCCATGCTGACTGAGGACGTGATTGTATTGCTCAGTGCCCACATTTGTTAGTTGTGTGTCAAATTCGACCGAGATATGGCAGTACGACTCGTTATTACTCTTCACAAATCAGTAGTCCTCTTTAATATGACCTACTAGTCCATCGGGCATGTATTGGTTGATAACTGCACTCTTCTAAAGAGCCTGACTGTCGACTGCCCTCCAAACAGGTATTCCTTTGGTTTTATTCCAGTTCGACAAGCTGAACTGCGCCATTCTTAGAAAAGAAATGATTCTGATCACTGATGATGGGATTGAGTCAGTTCTCCGTAGTATTCGTGGTTTCTAATGTAGATGTAATGTCAATTATGCCACAACACAGTCAGCAGGCGTTATGGGCACTGGTTCAGTCTCACTGTCTCTTAGTCGAGTCATACCTCAGTTATTTATCAGACTTTGAGGACTCTGGTTGTCCATATTGATTAACAAGTTAGAATCATTCAGTCATTTGGTGTACCTTATTACCACGGAGGCTATAATCTGCAGAAAGTTGGATTTGTCATGTATTGGTAGACCCACCATGGAGTTGGTTTCCTGTCTTCTGACCATTTCGGCCCCCTCCGTGATGCCGGTCATCTCCACTGCCCTCGCTTTCTGGGCTTCGGAGGACTCTGATAAGTTGTCGACCGTAATAGGCACATTGCTGAGTCGGCAAAGCAAGAGGCTTAAACGGTGAGTTTTGCGAGGGGAGTTGTTAGTGTAAAACATCACGTGCCAGTGGAAGCAGTGATTCGTCATTTGGATTACTATCGGAGGAATTGTCGGGATGTGTCATGTGAGTGTGTGGTGGGGTAGTTTTAGTGTTGCTGACCAGTCAATTGACCAGTGCATTGGCTTCGGCCTACACTGGGTGTGATCTTCGGCTTAGGAAGAGTTGTTCGGAATTATTTGCGTTGGTCGGGTGTGTCGAGGATGGAGGCAGTTCGCGTACTTGGGACATTGACAATTTGCTTTGATGATTTCATTTTATTGCAATGCTTATTTAAGACATTTGAAATGAAACGCCGACAGTACAAACGAGGATGACCATAATCTCCAACTAGATCTAAACACTTTTATAAAACAGTGCGTGAAAATAAGTCACAAGTCTTATAAAAAAATCGGAACCCCCTCAATTATTAGAGGGAAACCGAAAAGGGAGCCTCCATTATCGTACTTCCTACCTCGAGATGTCGCTGTAGAAATTTCCCGACTAAAAAATACACGCTCCTGCGGACCAGACGGAATCCCAGTGATCATGCTCAAAAAATTGTGCGATGCAGCTGTCTCTGCACTTACGAGTATTTACAACTACTCGTGCAACTTTAATATCATTCCCACATTATGGGAAACTGTCCACTATTCACCCAATCCTGAGGCCTCGAAAACCGAAGGAGGATCCTGGTTCATACAGGCCAGTGTCCCTTTATGTGTCCACGCATTAACTCTATAGAGAATTGTGATGACATTGATTCGCCCCCTCCTTCCAGAAGTCAGTTTTTCAACATTGATTCAAAGAGGGACGATTAACTGTCACACACCCAAATTCTTCAATGAAATTTATATCAGATGGTTTATGAAAAAAACCTAAGCAAGAAAAATTTATTGTTTGCTCGATCGACGTAAAGAAAACTTTTGATTCGGTCCCAAAGAAAACACCCATACAAAGGATTTATATTTCTAATATTAATGCAAATTTAAAGCTATGGGTTGGGAATTTCCTGAGCGGTCGTCGGGGACGGGCTTGCTATGGAAATAGATTTTCCATATCGAGACTATTACCAAATGAAATCCCTCAACGTTCTTCATTACCTCCACTCCTATTCAATTTCATGACGAACGACCTACCAGAGACAGAAGAGGACAACGATATGTTATTATTATATGCTGACGATACTATCGTTGGATCAAGGGATGTCAGCATAATAGATGAAACGCGTTAGAATACAAGATAACCTTAACAATCTGAGTTCATAGCTATATAAAAACGAACTGGAGGCTAGTCAGGAAAAATCTACTTTGACCCTGTTTACGATAAACAGAAGGCTTGGGAAAGTTTCTAGAATAGGGTTACACCAAAACCAGGTCGTTTTATATATCTGCATAAACTTATAGTTGTTTAATGAAACACGCCCTCCGCAGGAGCTAGGTCGCGGTGAGCGAAGCGCGCTGCAAGCTAGTGTAATTATAATAATTATTATTATTAGCACCTTCACGAGAGCCATAATATTTATAACCCCGCATGTGCAGCAAAAGATATAAGAGAACTAATTAGATTGCTCCAAGCTCTCCTGTTCTTAGCTAAGTTCCTCAGAGAGTCCAGGTCGTCACCAGATGTCAATGTTTTCTTCACAGTTCAGATCGTTTTGTAAAACGATCGAGAGGGTTGTTCTCGGTCTTCCACGAAAGCGTCTTACATTGGGGGAGGGGTAGTAATCCTCCATTGCGATGTTCGGGGGGGGATGCCGGGTCTAACTCAGGAGTCCATCTCCAACGAGAGCTAATGATCTCGCGACTTATTGGCGTACAGTCGCACTTATTGTACAGTCCACTCCGCGGAGATCCTGGATGGCCAGGACATTCCAGTTATGTTTCTTAGATGATTTCTGTGAAACGAGTCGAGCCTCTCCAATTCTTCTTTTGTCGTGTCCCAGGTTCCAAAGTTGTATAGGAGGATTGGTTTGATAAATGTATTGTATAGCATTATCCTTTGTTTTATGTCATTCCCTTTCCGTTTTAGCCATAGGTTTTTCAGCCTGTGTAATGCCGCGTTTGCCAGGGTTTTTCTTCGTATGATATCTTCACCGTCTCCTAATAGAGAGCCAAGTTTCTTAGTGTTCCTCCATTTCTCTTCAAGTGGGTTGTTCATTCGTATTATTTCCGTCCATTCCGTTTTTTCCTTGTTCACGGTGAGAAACCATCTCCAAGTATACTGGTGCTTTTTCTAGTACATTTTCCAGGAGCTCTTTGTCTTCAGAGATTAGGTCGACATCATCAGCATAAAGGTATAATAGTCTCAGTTCCCTCATAGCGGCCTCCAAGTATATTGTGAATAGTAGCGGAGACAGGGAGTCTCCCTGAGGAGTGCCTGTGTTTGTTTCAAATTTCCTTGAGTAGGTTTTTCCAAGTTTTTCCAACTCTCACAAGGAGTTCTGTGTTAGATAGAAGGATTTGGGTCATTCTTAGACTCGATTCGTCAATAATCCCTTCCAGCACTGTCATCAATTTGTTCCTGTTAACCGAGTCAAAGGCTTTTGATAGATCTATTCCCAGAATGTGGGTGGCATTACAATATCTTTGATGTGTTGCACATCTCCATCTGTGACTCCAAACTGCATCAGCTGTTGATCTTCCTTCTCTGAACCTACTTTGACTTTTGGGTAGGTATTCATAGGCTGGTCCTTTTATTCGTTCCAATACAATGTTAGCTAAGACTTTCCGTAGAGAATTTGATAATATAATTGGTCGTAGGTTTTCAACCGGTCCTTTGGGTTTATTCGGTTTTGGTACAGGTATTAGTAATCCCGTTCTCAGGGGTAGAGGGTTGAGTTAGTTAAAAACATTTCATTTAGTAGTGTAGCGATTTTTTCAAAAAGAGGAGTCAGGGCCATATTTTAGTATTTCTGGGTTTATCGTATCTAGTCCAGGGCTTTTGTAATTATTCACAATTTATTCTAACACTGCACCCAATAAATTATTTGACTATCAATGAAATAATAATAGGAAGGCCTTCCCAATAAGCATATGTAAATAGTCATAAATATTCGAATGATAAATAAAATTTTTAAATATTAAGTTGTTTGTGGTGGTGCAAAACACGGGGATGTCAAAAATATGTTTGAGTGAAAATGCAAGGGGACTGTTAGCCAGCAGAATGAGACACTTTTTGGAGAAAGAACGGAGCTACAAGGGATCACGTGTGGCCCTCAACAACTACCTACTCCCAAGCGCCAAGAGACCTAAGCCATTTTCCCTACATTCCCTATGTAATGCGACTGATGGAATCGTGGAAGCAGAATGGGGTGGAGAGCAGTGCATCTGATGACCTGATAAGGGATCTGAGGGACTACTATCGTTCATACGTATTGACACGTATAAAGTATATTAGAGAGACACTCTCCTGGCAAATAAAGCCCAAAAATCGACGACAGACATCACCACTAACCAAATAAACACGGCTATGCAAAAATTGGATCTCTGGCCACACGGAAGAGGAATACAATTCGGGGAAAAATATTGACGTATCGTTTGAGATAAAATTTGACTATAAACTTGGTTTAATAGTATTAAAAATATCAAAGTCTATAAATAATCCATTAATATTAATGATATACATTTAATTAAGAGCTTCCGGTAGTAAAGCTGAGATAAGTACACTAGACAAGTCTCTGCGTGTTACTATTGATTAAGTCTGGGAATAAAAATAAACAATCATAATTTATTGTCCAGGAAATATATAGAAAATGAAAGTAAATATTAAAATTATCTGAAATAATTGAAATGCTCATTCTGCAAGTCGAATGAATTTCTAGGGAGTCGAAGGGTATGTAAAAATTGAAGGGATCAGAATAGAGAGAAGGATTGACAGGGCAGTCGAATGATCTGTGTGTCCGATACACACTCTTCCAATTAGGAGGATTAGCATGATCCCAGTACTGGGTGAAGGGACTGCTGTGTTGCATTACAGAGGGGAAATGGGGAAGACAGTCGACCTCACTGTATATGACATCCGGTAATGGATTGTCTTGAACGTGATCGTTCTCAATGGTCTCGATCTCCGACAGAGTGAGAAGGATGGAGTCGATTTCGTTATCCTCCAACACCCCAGTCCTGATTCGGACATGAGTTTTGATCTCGTCATAAGCAGAGGTCACATCCTCAGCAATTCCGGTGATCTCAAAAACGGGTTCCTTGTCCGACTGGGAGTGACAATGTAAGTGTTGGTGTCCTGCTGAATACGCTTTATAGTCATTCCCCTCTGCCCCACAATTAGTCCCACCACTTTATAGGGCACTCGCACGTACCCCACGACCTGTCCTTCACCACTCGTTTGCTTGTTCGACCGAATGTTGGAAAAGTGGTTGGCCGCACTTTCTATTTCACTCGCCGCCTGTTCGACATCCTCACTCTGCCCTGTCACGTAGAAGACTGGGTCAGTCCCTCGCACTGGTGTCTTTATGTATGTGTTTGTGTTGGCTCGAATTGCCTTTATTTTACAACCTATTGCTCATCACATTCCAATCACCTTGTCTCCCCACTATTTCAGCTACGTGCTCTGAACTGGCCACTTTGACGCACTTGGTCACATTCGTCCCCTGTCTCCTCTCACTCAGAACATGGAGAGGGGACATATTATCTCTCATACAAGACTGGGATAACATTTCTCTCAGACAAACCACAACGTGGGCAAATAACCAATCGAATAAGCTGCCAGCGGTCAACGAACTATAAAATATCGCATCGATTTACGGTGTCTACGTTGGTCGGGCACACGTCACCTCCCCTCCACATCTCCCCCCGAACTGGGAGAACAAGTCCTAACCCTGATAAACGTCCTTCAGATTTTATTAGAGGATATATTTTCATTAATTATAATGACATTCCCTGTCTGACCTATTTTAATAGTTCATCTTAATTGGCCATAAAGTCTCGACTGAGCAAACCATGCTGGTCCATTAGAATAGTCGAAATTCTAATGAGTGTCCAATCGATAATTAATTATTCAGAACTATATTGAGCGATAATGTCCATAAACAATTATTTGTCTGAGTAAGCCATTTCATTGACATTTTCAATGGAACTTCACTTGACAGAAAATACGATTAATTTTATGGTTTTCATTGTACTTCCACTCCAAATATATGATTAAGGATCCTTAACGAATGTGGGGAATCTCAGCATTGTAGTGAAAGCATAATCTTCTTTCAAGGTAAAGTACTCACCGCAGGACACGTCAATGCCAAATTTAATCGTTGCCTGAAACATATCAATGCAGTGACCACACGAATGTCCTCAATCACCCCAAACCAATGGCGACCACAAAACTATTTTTCTGAGGTACCAAATGTGGTCCTTTTAGATATCTACGAATAGATTGGTTATCATTAAATCAATTTACTTTAAACCAACGTTATGATCCGTAAAGACCGGCTAGACCACATTCGAATCTCACTTAATTTTCAATTACATTATCCACATCACTTATGAGTATATCTAATGAATGATTTAATATTCGACATAATTAAGGGGTGCATATTACTTGCATGAATATATGTAGTAATAAGATGTCTAGAATGCCGAAAATTAAAATGAATTCTTTGATATAATTCGTCATCACTGTTTCAAATAAACTTGCCGGAAATATTTCACATAATTTGAATATTAAAAATAAATTTTGTGAATCTAGAACTTTTGATTCCAATACTAATGAAGGATTAGTCAGATTAAAAACAAAGCAGCTTAAATTGGAGAAAATTAAATAAAATTATGTAAAATTAAAACTGCATATTTCATGACTTGTCTGAACACGAGTATTCATTTCTTGAAACATCAAATAAGTAAACGTGTATAACAAACATATTTAAGATCCCAAATTCTATCAACACCTTGTAAGAGACGTCTTTCAGTGGAGTTTTTCCATCTCATGATTGAAGGGATCAATATTCTTAAAAAGGGCAATTGGCAGTAGTCATCTGAGTATCAGTGAAAGGGAAGTGTTGCTTTGGAAATCCAAAATAAATCAAATTGCTATAAACAACCGTTAACCTAAAGAAACACTCTTGTCATATCTGATCTTGTATTATATTTCATATTGATCATTCATTCTAACATGAGGAAAGCAATTTGGCACTTTCTAAATCTTATTCCATATTCTAATTTATGACATCAACTGAGACAATTATTTTCCAAACTCTCTGCCATTCAATACTGCCATTAGTGATTAAAAAAGATATTAAAAATACAAATATTCTATTAGGATTAAGTTGTTTGACTTGGCTTGTGCGTCCATTTGTCCTATAATGTGGCTTGTTGCTTTTTTCAAATCGAGGAAAACTACGTGCTGTGGGAATCCGGATATATGACACCGGAATTAGTGCATGGCCAGTCCTATAATCACGTAGTTGATATTTGAAATTTCGAAGTACTTTTTGGTAACTTATTTGTGGGTTCGCTCTGTACAGTCCCAATTGTTACAGAGAAACATTCCGATTTACTGCATGGAAACCTGCGTCTCTTCCTTTATGGATGACCTATCATTCTTGGAGAACCTGAAACAACTCCAGTCTATGTTATTATATCGGAATTATCTTTCACTTTGAATCTCGCATGATTACTACGACATATAGCACATTTCAACTAAGTTATGAATTTTTGACATGATTCCCTCTCTATATTAAAAATAAGATCATTCTTTACCTTATTGTAAAAAATGAATTCAAAGATGAAATGACAATTGTATTAATGGTTATACGACTTTGACAAATTTGAATAATACGGAATTATCCTGAATTTTATGATAAAAAGTCATTTTTGATAAGTCTTGGGTTGTAATTATTATTATTCAACCAAAACCACCGTCTAAAAACCTCAAAATAACTAATCAGGTGATCCCAGCTTCTCTAAGGAGGGCCCTCATTTTTCCCTGATGTTCTTCCTTGTTCCCGCACATTTTCTGTAGGGGCGCGGCGGGTCTGTCATTGGGTATGTCGTCCCCCCGTTTCTTCGCAAGATCTCCTCAAAAGTGGCAACATTTAGTTGTTCGTTTGGTTCTTCTAGAGTTTTGCAGATTCTTGATTGAATTTTCGAAATTTTTTCCCGATTGGTGTAGCTGATCGTATTTCCCCACGCTGCGCAGGCGTAACTAATTGTGGGTTCCATGTACTGCTTATAGACGGTTTGGCGAGTGGCGAGGCTCGTCCACTGCCTGCATTTTCGAAGAAAGACTCTGAGTATGTTGAGTTTCTTCGTACATCTCGTGATCACATCATTCACTTGCTGCGAGAAAGACATATGGGTGTCGTATGTTACTCCCAAAATATTTTGCGATTTTTGGAATGGTATCTCCACATCGTTTACAGCGTTACTCCCTCATTCCCGAGCCTCTTTGCTGAGGTAAAGAGGGTAGTAATCGACTTTCCTGGACTTGTTGATAGCTGGTGATAAAGGCGAGCCTTGAGGTACACCATTTGAAAAATATTTCGAGCTTGACCTTGTACTTTTGGTATAGATTCTTCCTCTTCGTCCATTGAGGAGGTTAGCTATCCACTTCTTTAGTATGGGGGGATATTGCTGAGAAATATTTTCCTAGTCAGTATTTTCCTAGACAGAGAGTCGAAAGCCTTGTGAATGTCCACCGAGCACAATAACCGTCTTTTCGCTGCAGGGTTTAATCGTTAGTCCTTTCGAGATAAAGTTAGTCAGCGTGGCAAGATGCGAGGCCGTCGATTTCCCACTTTTGAATCCATGTTGGAAGTTCAGATCAGGAAGGAAATGTTTGGCTCGGTTGAGTACCAGTTTTTCCAGAGCTTTAGATAACACGCAGAGGAGGGAGATTGGTCTGTATGACGCTGGGTCGTATTTAGGCTTTCCCGGTTTCAGAATAGGGCAGATGTGGGCCATTTTCCAAATGGTAGGTATTGAGTTGTTGTTTATTGAGAAGTTATAGATTTGAGCCAGGGCTGCTATTGCTACTTGCCCAAGGTTTTTCAGCAGAATTGTAGGAATTCCGTCAGGTCCACAAGAGCCCGTCCTTCTTAGATTTTTGATAGCCAGAGACACTTCTTCGTGAGTAAAGATTATTATATCGTGGGTTCTCGAGGTTTAAGGGACTTTAAACATGGCCCATCATATTTTTTGTGCGGAATATGGCTGATCCCGACGTAAAATTTTATTAATTTGTTGGCAATCGGAATCGCATTATCCTCCCTCGCTTGGAATTTCTTCGGGTTCGTGTATCATCTTAGGGATTCCCATAATTTTGTTGATGGAGCCTTGGCATTTAGCTTCCTAGTGAAGGTTTCAGCCCTTCCAGTCTGTTTCTCCATTGCCGATTGACTTAATTTAGTTCTCTTATCCGATCCCGGTTGTCTCTTGTGAGATGCACCCGACCTTTTAACGAATTTCGTTCTTCGATTAGCGGTAGGATTTTAGAAGGGAATTTTCCCAATCAATGTAGTGGGTAAAGTTAACCCAATCGGCATGGTTGTAATCGTATTTCAAAATGGGGCCTGCTTTTCTGAACAGGGATTTGACTTGGACTCGTATAACTATCGGGTTATGGTCACTCCGTAAGTCGTAGACTACGTTCCAATTAGTCAGTGACACCAGGTTAGCAGAGCAAAGAGTCAGGTCGGGCGAAGTAAGTTTGTCCTTTCTGTTGTGTGGGGTTCTTGTGTTCAAAGACGGATTGTTGAGAATGATTAGGTTGGCAAGTTGCTCGAGCAGGGACTTTCCGCGCGAGTCAGCTGTTTGTGACTTAAGCCACTGCGGGTGCTTTGCGTTCAGATCACCGCAAATAAGGAAGTTGTCAAGTTTATCAACCGGGAGAAGATCTGGGGCAAAACTTTTCGGACATAATCCCATTGGCGGAATGTACATACAAATCAGTAATTTTCCAACTGGGGTAGGTATAGTAATTGCAGAAGCCTCCAAGCATCCATTTTGGTTTAGTTTAGAGTTAATGAATGCGGAGCCCTCCTGGTAATTAATACCCTTCTTAATAAGTGTCATGAGACCGCCTCCGCGGCCGGAAGGTCTGTCCAGGCGTTCCATGTGGTAGTTAGGGAATCGTGGGGACCTCGAAGACGTGGTGAGCTTTGTTTCCTGGATAACACAAACGTCAATGTCGTGTTTGGTCAAAAAGGAGTTTAATTCAGTTACCTTCCCAGTAATCCCATTGATGTTCAGTTGAAGAATTGAAATGTGTTTTTTTTGGACCAGGATTAAGTTCCACATCGCCAGAAATGACAAGGAGAATAAATCGGGAGAACGAGGTCCTCAGAGAGAGCCGCCCCGAGCAGAAATATGCCACGGGGGGATAAGCAAATGGTTCTTTTTTTCTTTTAATCCAATAAGTGGATATTTGCGCCAACACAAAAGCTAATCATTAATTGTAATATTACAAGGATCGGACGATCATGGAGTGTTTAGGTTGGCTATTTTTGTTTTTGATAAATATGAATTTATTAAAGTTATTAATCGTTCTTTTTTCAGGAAAACAAGCTGATAAGATGCATTTAACCAATCCTGAAGGCGATTTTTAAAAAGAGCCCGTTTCCACCCAAAGCTTATATAAAGAAAATATACAACCAAGTAATCTCTCCAACTGTAGAGTATGGATTGACCGGATTAACTCTCTTAGGCAGACAATTGTGAATAAAGCATCCGACACGCTTTTTCCCGACCTTGTTTTTGAGAAAGCTATTTAAACGACGGGCTGGGTTTCACACGTTTCTGCAAAAAGCAGGAAACCCACTCAGAGAAAGGGTGGACCAGGCAAAGGAATTCAGATCTGTCATAAAAAATCACTCCAATTGAATTTCTCTGTAGACGGAGATGTCGGCATATAATTAGAACAGTTGGGCCGCTAGAGAACTTTCAGGGAGAATTCGAAGAATTGGAGGCCGGGATCACTTAACCCAGTTAGCTTAACATTCTTACCTGGTGTTCTTAGGGTTAATAATAGTTCATCTAATCCTGATGTCTTAGAATACTCATAAAATAAATAATTTTTCATTCAAACTAAATAACAATAGTTGTGAATCATTAAGTAAATGCTGATTCACCAGACCTGACATTTTGGTAAACTTTTGAGAAATATGTGAAAATAAAAACAAATAAAAAATTCTAAAAATCTGATAAATTTTGTAACCACGACTTAAATGCAACAAAATCAACTATTTTGAAAATATTAACTTTTTGAAAAATAGAAAGAATAAAACAGGAGAAAAAACTCCACATTGAGAATCTATCCCACTGATCGATAAAACGCGATATTAGGGCTTAGAAAAGATGTAAAAACCTAAAACCAAGACTATTAGGTCAGGAATAAATCGATCACGTAAAAAAAGTAAATGAACAGAATTGACTTGAAGGAATCAGATTGTGAATTTTCACTTCTTCCATTTGCCGTGTATTCATTACAAACGTGAAAATCTCATTAGACAGGACAAGATATATTTAAAAAATGTTAACTCTTAAATAAACCAAGATTTTTAACAAATTGGTTTCAATACCGTATTTAATATTTGTGACTTGTTTCCATAGAAGCAGACGACAACGAAGAGATGCAGCAAATCCTGGAGAAAGAAGACTTGATATCACTGGGGGACATAATATTCCACTACCCCGACCAAGAAATTCCAATCGACGTGTGGTCACTGTGTTGGTTGTGCGCACAATGTCTTGAGACTTTGAACACTATAAAACCGGACATCCTTTTACGTGTGTCCAAGCAGTGTACTATTTGATTACTACGGAAATGTTCGATTCCACAACAACGTGGAAGGTACTCCATAAATAAAACTTGTTAGTCGACCCATTATTCAAAAGTGGTCAATCTGAGTTGAATCAAGCAGTAAATTTGATTGTGCATTGGTAGGAACAGATATATTCTCTCGGATGACTCTGATGTATGTGTTCGAACACAACAATGACTGAGTGGAGTCGTGTGCCCTAGTCTGGGAGAGCTATCAATGCAATGACCTCCCCCACGTCCGAAAACATCCATTACATATCACCAGATTTTAAAAATGTGCAAGGAACACGCAAAATGTGCCAAATCACAAATGTGTCGAATATACGGACAAGTCAAGCCATAGAATACAACCAACCAACAATCGAGTCTCCAGTCGGAAGAACACGAAAGTCAAAATCCATTTCGAGGAGACCTCAGTCTACCATTCAGAGAGTGGGGACTCATTTGTGGGGGAAGGGGAAGACGTCCCTGTCGAAAGAGAGAAAGTAATGTCGATTAGACAACTCCTACAAGTATATGAACAGTTCTAAGTGACAGTTCTATAAACATGGTTGCGCACAAATCATAAAGAGTAACTTTAATTGTCTGCTGTGTTTTATCTGTTTGCGGAAATACTCAACGTGGACTGTCCTCTCCTCGTGGATTCGGTCACGTGACTAATTCATTGAGTAGACAAAGTTCGCAGAGTTCGTGAAAAAGGATCCACAGGTCGGGGACAAATCCAAACACGACATGTTCGGACGTCTCACATCCAAACTGAGTGAGTAGAATATGGCCATTGTAGAAATGAGAGCTCAGACTACCATCGACCAGTCGAATTACTACTCAGCGCTGTCCCTCCAAGTGAGAGGGAGTGGACTCATGTAGATTTGCTCGTTTGTGGTGGAGAACAAATGTCAGTCCCTTCAATTCCCAGTCAGGACAATATTCGAACACAAACTGGCCGATAAAACCGATTTTGTCAATTATTTGAAAAATGTCTTAAACAAGTAGTGTGGAGTACTAATAATAGAGAAAACATATTGATGCCAATAATCTGTACGTCCTGTACATTTACCGACTGTTTGTCAGTCCTCAAGAATTCCTGGGGATACTGATCAGTCACATTGACTTGTTATACAAGTATTCATTCCTTTCATCGCAGACACAACCAACTCTATTACATTCAACTCGTCAGTATTTGGGTTTTTGAATTCTACCAAATCGACTTTAAGGACACAAACATGACTCTTCAAATCGAACAATTACTCGATAGACCTTCTGTTTACTTCCAATCTTGACATTTAGTCGACTTTACAACAAATAAAAAAATCGTGGAACTTGGCTTCTCTGCAAAACGCTAATTCCTCCCAATTTGTGAATTACATTCTTCTGACACCCTCCGATAGAAAGGACGACCACAACTTGTTCCCCAGTCTCAGGCCGTGGGAGATCTTGGAGGCCCTGCACTTCATCCTGCAGAATGTCTACTCGACCATTCAGTCGATAACATTCGCAAACAACTTAAAAAAGAACAATTTCCTCAGGTTGTGGGTGTTTGGGATGAGTAGAGTGATGGAGACCAATTGGTGGACGACTGGCAGGCACAGACGAGAACTGTGAGAGCAGTGGAGGACAAATGTTCGAATTGGATATCAGCAGAGGTGTTGGGTGGGGGTGACTGGGTGGACTGTACACTGCTCACGTGATAGACACAAGTCATAAGAACAATAATCCAAGTAGTCAAATTGGCTGCACAAAAACATGACTACGCGTCCCTCGACGTACTTCTGGCTGGTCTGCAGTGTCCTCGGGTAAGACAACTCAAAGTAGACACATTTGTCCTCATTCTTTAGGCCTGGGACCACATTCCTTCCAAAAGTATGAAACTCCTCAAAAAACTCGAACAAACGATTGTAGTCGACTCACTTCATGTTTTAGGAACAACTGGGAAACAGTCATGAAATACTCCCCAAATATGCCAAACACTTCTTCTTTACTTGTTCGGTGGGAGTATTCGGAAAATATATTTTTGGGACCACTGAGAAGACTGGAATACGTGATCTCGACTACTTCCGGTATGACCCATGTCATATTCGGGGGTTGTGTGATCGACTGGTCTACTGGACATGCTCAATCGGCATAACAGAACTACTGTCACTCGAGACTGTGCTCTGGTGGAGAGAGTTGTGGAAAGAATTAGACATTTGACCAAATATTACTAATTGAGTGTGAATATATCAATCAATATTCATTAAATTTGTATTTTGAGGAGTAGGGCGAGAGCTCTTTGACTGTCCTCCCTCATTCGAGTTTCAATTTGGGCTAAAAGTGCACGTCGACGGCGGATCTCGGATATGATCAATCGACGGACGTCATCTCTTGACAACAATTTGATCTCTTGTGACGTCATTTAATACTAATTTGGATTAATGAATTGAAAATTTGATAATTTGACAGATTAGTTACAATATGATAATTATATTGACTATCAATGGGATGATGAATAATACATGAATACATTAAAATTTATCATAACTGAAATGCTTTTATAATTGTGGAACTTTTTATACCTTAAAGTTGAGGTGCTTCACTTGGAAAAATAGTTTATTACAGAAAAGGTGTAAAAACATTTAAAGAAAAATAATAATTACTCAAAATTATACTAAAAAATTTATTTCAACATGTTTTATTTACCTTTTTTCGATTAGAAATAAAAAATTACAAAAAGAGAAAAGATCAATTTATGTAGAAAGAAAATGACACTCAAAACATACCAAATGACGATTCCATTGTACATTTTCCGACGAAGCCTGCAAATACGATATGGGAAGCAGTGACCCGCTCAATGAAGTGAACAGCTCTAAATGTTGTTAGATCTACTCAACAACAACACAAATTTCACAATAACAAGATATGTTCACTCTCAGAAAAGCAGAAAGACCTGAGACTAAGAATACAAAACTCCAACAACCCTGAAAACATTTGGGAACATCGAAAATTACGCAACCAGATATTACTAAATATAAAGAAGATACAAAAATCGCTAATTTACAAAGAAACCGAAGAGCAACTTTAAAATATAGTAAAGCAAAATGATGGGACAAAAATGTTCTGGCTATGAGACTGTTAAACAAAAAAAGCAAAACACGATCACAGTCTGGGACACCACGGAAGCTGCCGTCGTTAACAACAAAAGCAAAGTAGAGGGTATATCTGAGTTTTACTACAAAATGCTTAACTGTGAGGATGAATCAGAATACAAACCTTACCCACGTACTGAAGCTTGCTGAAACCATTGCAGACATCCTGAATAAAGCATTTAAGCAGAACAGCCCATTAGACCTCACCGGGGCAAAGTGGGTTTGGAACTGGCAGGCCCACTGCTGATGTTATCTGGACACACAGATGGACCGCTGCCTTATGTCAAAAATACAATCGGTGCACTGAGATACTCGGAATTGATATGTCCAGAGCATTCGATTCAGTTCACAGAATCAAACTTGTGGAAATACTCACAACATTTTTAAATCAGGACGATATCAGTATCATCATAAAGCTTCTTCAAGAACACTCAATTAGCAACCAAACTTGGCAAAACTGTGTCAAACTATTTCTACACATCACGGGCATACCACAAGGTGACTCGCTGTCTCCAGTTTTGTTTATTATTTACCTAGAGGCAGCACTGAGAGATTTCAGACCTCTTGTGAACAATAGCAAATACAGTGAGATAATATATGCCGATGCTGTTGACTTTGTCTCTGACGATGCTGAAACCCTTAGCATACCATTGAAACACTACCAAACATATTTTCCAAATGGTTCCTAACAGTCAATAACAATAAAACGGAATACACGAAAAATTGTTCGAGCTAAACACACCTATGATGAACCCTGGAGAAAGCATAAAAAAGTCGGATCACTGCTAAGTGACTCTGAAGATGTCATCCATAGAAAGATACATATAAAGACTGGGCAGTTTCACTCCGCCGAATATCGCGATGGAAAATTATTTGTCCGATCCGAAGCGGCATTTCGTGGAAGGCCCAGAGCCACTCTACCTACTGCACAAAACGAAGACTTAGCAGGAATAAACAAAAAATTGCAAAGTGGAGAGGATCTCGATGCACTACGAATAATAGCAAATAAAAGGGAAGCATGGAAATGCATGTGTGAAAGCATACTAAACGTGGCACAAAGAAAACTTAACTAGCTTATGATTTTCCGTTTGTGGAGAATAATAATAAGGAAAAAAATTACTCGACTGTCCCTGCAATCAGAATTCTCTGCCAGAGCCATGAGAATTCCCGTGGCCATGGTGAGATTTCCTGCGAGAATGTGTCCCTGCAAGTAGCATCCCACACGAATGACCGGCCTTTGTTTACTCATAATTTATGAGTCATTAATTATGAACTCTTTAAACATATGGGATGAACGGAATGTCGATTTATCTTCTTTAGAGTGGCTAAAAAAATAATGCCTAAGACGCGAAGCATTTATACTGTCTGATAGAAATTCGTTTTTCTCATCAATGGGTCATTATGTAGTAATCATTGAAAGAAAACCAAAATAACTGTTGACCAATTGGGCACTCAGTGTGGTATAATTTTAACCAGCATAAAGTTGTAAAGTATATTCATCAGTACAAATACATAGAATTAAAAAAACATTATTATCCTGTATCCAATCAGTAATGAATTTTTATTGTATCTTTAATAGATAAGTAAGCTAAGAGTACAGAGAAAGCCAAAAGTACACAGCCCAAAGGGAAGAGTGGGACAACCGACTACTAAAGCACACAAAATAGAATAAATGACTGAATAAGAACGAACATGGCAAAAGAAAGAAATAGAGAATTATTCTATTTTACGACGGAATTGGCAGCCTTCCCTAAGTTTGCATTTTCCTCCCTTGGGGAAGCAGAGAGGGACATTACACCCAACACAACTGATCACCGTCTGAGAGTGACTGAAGATTGTCGTCATCGCATTGCATCCCCCACAACGAACGTCCATGAAGTAGGAATTTGGAGATGGGACCAGGCGTTTTAATTTGTGCTTTCGTTGTTCATCCTTAGGGTCAGGGTATAATAAATCTTTGGCGAATGTCATTAATATACCCACAACAGAACTTAATACAACGTGGTTCCTTTATTATTTGTATATATTTAAATTTCGTAATCATTATAACTTATTTTTAAGAATATAAAAACCAATATAACAATTTCTGATTTTCAACATAATATATTTTAGCTGTAGACACCTACTAATAATTATCTGTAGAAACATATTTGATTTTATGAATAAAAAATCCATGTTAAAGTAATTAATTAATTAGCTTAATCTTCTCTTTCTTGGGCCCATAATCCAGTGACCGTATGGGTGTGTTCTCGTCGAAGCACACTCCACATTCTGAGGCTGCCCTTGTTGACATTCCGTTTCAGCTTTCTCCTCACTAGGTATCGATATACCATGCCTCTCTTCAGCTTGCATGCTTTCCAATGTCTTCCTCAGAACCACTGTCTGAATATATGCTCTCACTCTTTCTTCCAGCTTGAGGAAATCAAGATGACCCTTGAAAAATCTTGAGACAATTCCATCCCAGGTCATTACAACAGGGATTACTTTCACTTTTGCGTGATGAATTGCTTCAAGTTCATTTGCCAATAAGTCATATTTGTGGAACTTCTCAACTTCGACCTGCTTAAGGCAATTTGCGAAGTAACCCCAACTTCGACAAGAGTGATTGTATTCCTCACTTTGTCATGGACAAATATATCAGGTTTGTTATTCGCCACAGCTGTATCCGTACTAATCGTAGTATCCACACGAATCTCCACAAATTCATTTGAGACAACAGATTGGACTGAGTGGGTCTTCAGTTCTTAGTTTTTCTTATTCCATATTGACGGCAGAGGTGTAAGTGAATACATCTGACCACCTCGTTATGCCGCCTGAGATACGAGCTATTCAGCATTCTCCCACATCTAGTTGCAAGGTGATCAACGGTCTTTTCTTCCTGAGTTACAATGTTTGCACTTGGCTTCTCCATTATCAAAAAACATGTTACGATCCTGAAGCAGACACAGCCTTCCTTCGGTTACAGGAGAATGATTTCCATGAACTAACCACCGAGGATTCAGCAATATTCACTTCGGTATCTTTCAGACACTCAAATAGAATAGAGTGCAGCGGTTTCTCTTCAATTTTTCCCAGTAGATATTCATGCTGTATTTCCATCAATGTCGACATTGTCAAATCCTTTGCAATCTCAATGTTGTACTTTCTGGAAATGAATTCTACGATAGTGGCCATGTGGGTTTTCTTTGAATTAATGACCCGTAGAATTCCTTCTCTTCTCAGGCAGTAATTTGCCTTATGTTCTAAGTCATTATAAAATTGGAGGAGCATCCGCTCAGCTTTATTACTGACAGACTCCAGGCCTCTTCCAAATTTATTTCTTGGTAGATACAATCTTTCTTTGTTTGCGTGTTGGAAATGTATACGTCTGTCCATAAGAATTCGGCGAATATTCTTATCAATCTGCTCAAATTCTCCATGAGAAATTTGTGTAAATCAGCTATCTTATCGATTGTATAAAATTAAATTTTTCGCAAATGCATCAATTGTATGTCAGATTGTGGATGATACGATTCGATGTGCAAATGTTGAGAGGACAAATTTTTACTTGTTATTAACCGATGTGGGAAAGTATATGATTTCAGTTGGAAAAACACCAAAAATGTGTATTCTTACCTGTTTTACATAATTGTTCTGGCTTAATATTTGACAAGGCCGGTCGCATTTTTGAATCTAAATCCAGTAGATTTTCCGCTTATTGGTTTTAATGTTTTGTAATGCAGAAAACCCCTTCTCACACAAATAAGTTGTTGAAAATTGTAGAATGAATCCTCATTGCTGTGTATTCTTACCTTTAGCTGTTATTTTTGGAAACCTAGAAAAGAATTTTGATCCAAATTCGCCAATATTTAATTCCATATGTGATAATTTTAAAGTACGATCATTAAATAGTTCGATAAGTTCCATATTTTCGACGGGTAATAACTCATTACTATGACTAACCAAAATGGATTCCGTATCTAAAACTAATTATTTGAATAAATAACCAAGTCCTTGTCTCCATAAAAGGACTTGTTCTGAAAAATAGTAGTCGAAGGCAACTATTTGCTGAAATAAAATTACCTCCAAAACCTACTGTTAGAATTTTTTTGCCTTTGGAGAAGTTTCAACTACTCCAATTTCAGGCCACTACATATTCGGTGGAGCGTTCGTTTTCAGTTCTTCATAAAATTTTGGCGAAAGACCGAAATGTTTCTAAAATAATTGTTGCCTAAAAATTATTAAAAAAATTCTTTTTAGGTCTACATTTTTGTCAACTTTCCTCTTTTTTGGATAAACTTTGTTGACTTTTGGAAGGTCAATTTTTTATGTCAACCTTGCGGTTGCCCTACTAATAATTATTATTAAGGGTACTCCGGAAAACATAAAATTGATTAAGGTCCAGGTCGGGCGCCGACTTTAGTCGCAAACTAACTGCCAATAGTTTCCATCAGAAGTGTCGCTCTTGGTTTCCACAGGATCCAGGTCTTTGTTTGCGCAAAGAAATGATTTATTAAGACATTTGCGGGAACCAGGTCGTGTTTATCCCGAAGGAAATTCCTCAGCCCATAAAAGGGCTCCAAACCGACTACCCGCCAGTGCGGTCTTGTGTGGCTCGTGGGGAGATTACCGAACAAAGATGAAGGTCGCTTGCGAAGTGAATTGAGGTCACGGATTAATTAGTTCGATTTCACCCTGGTCTTGGATCAATAAATAATTATTATTCCTAGTGGTTTGATTTCAATATCGAGCCCCTTTCCAAAATATAAAGTAGGAATGAATCAATCCATCGAATGATTTATTTCACTTGTGCTTGTTTCTGGTCTCAGATCCTCAGCCTAAAATTTTAGTATGGTAGGTCCTTTATTGACAAAGCTTCATAAAAGTTAGTGATTTATAGTAACAAGTGAGTTAAAGTACATCCGCCAAGGCAGAAGTAAAATAGTCGACATTAGAGGTACTCAGTCCACTCATATTAACCCGTCCATTTGGGAGAACATAACGTGATACTTTTCCCTCAGAACTTGTGCTTCATTCCTTAAAGTAGAGTCCCAGTAGTTCATTACCAGTAAAGTCAAACCAGGCAAACAACCCTTCGTGTCCAAAAGGAAATTAAAG
>RDEW01000028.1:693161-704643 GCA_011109175.1 Dicyema japonicum | reverse complement strand
AGGGTGACAACTCCTTTTATAATAGGAGAAAGTTCTATGTGGTAGAAACGAGTAGTAATATTGTTTCATTGGGGTTATAAAAATAAAAGTGGGGTTTCGTTACAAAATGTCATCTACCTCCGAATCTTGCCTGAACTACACGGACAACATCCGAATCCCACTAGACTTTGTCTTTCTGATTAACCTGGTCTATGATCGCTTGAGATTCGCTCTGGTTGAGACATTGGATTCCGGTGTCTAGCATCAATTTCCTAAATGACAAACAGTTATTGGACCATTGCTTTTACTTTATCACTGTTTACTCCATTGGGTTCATTCTTAGTAGGTCCAATGATATGTCCCACTATGAAAAATAGAAACAGGCGTGCTCACAAGAATTATGATAGTTCAATTAATTCTTTATTTTTTATTTATTTACTTAATCCTTCAATAAACAAATTTATTTATTTATTTATTTTAATAACCCGGGAACACCGAGAAAGAAAGACAAAAGAGTCAGACAGTTAGGTGATCCCAGTCCTCGCAATCACTTGTGCCATTCGACGTCTGTGATCCTCCATCGTCCCCACTACTTTCCGGAAGAGCCTTCTCTCGGTCTTGCAGAGGAATCCGATCGGGGAGGGGAATTTCTTATCCAATCGGTTTTCTCTTGCCATGGGAAGGATTAGGCGAAGCGGATTTCCATCTTCCTCACAGAGGCGAAGAAATCCAGAGCCACGACTACGGATCTTAGCTTCCATGAGTAGTGGGTCGACTGTTGATCCATTACGTGGGGAAAGCATACTGATTGTTTTCCGGTATATCGAGTTGATTCTTTGGACCAAAGACTCCGATAGCCCGAATCTCCATGCAACGGAGGCATACTCAATGGCAGGCGCGATTGTTTGTTGGTAGAGTGTAGAAACGGAAAAGTCCATGTTCCTCGTGGTCCTCCGAACAAGGGCGCGTATAACGTTAACTTTCTGGAGGCCCCTGGTGATCATGTCTGTTGCGTGGGAGTTGAATTTGAGAAGGCTGTCGTACTTGACTCCAAGGACAATGGGGGACTTTGTCACTGGAATCCTAGTGGGACCAATGAAAAGACTCGGTTCATCCTTGGAACGACGGTCCGACGTGAATGTGGAACAGATAGATTTGGTTGCAGAAATCGTTAGTCGATTGCCACAATCCAATCGTGGAGAGTGTTCAATTTTGTCTGAGTTTTAAGGGATGCGACTTGAGTCGAGCTGTTCCGTATTGCAATGACTACGTCGTCTGCGTAGGATAATAACAGGGAATCTTCGTCTCCATCATTAGGTAGGTCGTGTAGGAAAAGGTTGAATAGAATTGGTGAAAGTGGAGACCCCTGGGGTACCCCGTTCGGTAGTAATCGTGATCTAGATCTGAGATCACCACTGACTACTCTTCCACGTCTTCCAGACAAAAAGTTGGCCAGCCATAATTTCACATTCGGACGAATATTAGTAGAAAAAATTTTTCCAACCAAGATTTTCCTCGAAACAGTGTCAAATGCTTTGTTGATGTCAATAGAAACCAAGATTGTGCGTTTGTGAGGCGGAGGATGGGTGTTAAAACCGTCGGCAATGAACTGCGATAAAGTTGCCAAGTATGTAGCGGTGGACCTACCGCGGAGGAAACCATGTTGAAATATAGGACGCGGAAGATACGGAATAATGACTGATAATACAAGTTTCTCCATAATTTTTGACAGTGTGCTGGTAACGGAAATAGGCCTGTAGGATGCAGGTTCTGTCTCTGGTTTCCCAGCCTTCAATATCGGTCTGATGATAGAATTCTTCCAAATCTTAGGAATAATATTATAGTTAATGGACAGATTGTATATATGCGTGAGGTAGCCAATTGCGTAGTGGCTTAGGTGTTTTAGGTGAATAGAAGATACTTTGTCAGGCCCGCACGCCCGTGAGCTCTTTAATCTGGTGATCACATCCAAGACTTGTCATCTGTGAATAGTTTGTGATAAGGTTCCTTCTTCGGTTTATGGGCACGCATCTTAATGTCCTGGTGTTTCGAGAATGGTTTGAAGCTAATTCCAGCGTAATGTTTCATAAGGATGTTAGGATGTAGGTGGCATAAGTGTTCAGGAGAAGACTTTCCGGTTTCGTCTGCATCATCCAGCTCCGACTTGACTTGTTTAAGAGTTTTCCAGAAGTGTCGGGATATATTTTTCCTGTCGAGGTGGTTAACTAGATGCTGCCATCTCTTGTCCTTGTGTTCTTTTATGCTCTGACAGATTCTTTTATTCAGTTGTCTGAGGGCTGTCAAAGACTTCATGTCCAACAGATGGCATCTCTTCAGCCGGTCTCGTTGTTTTATAAGAATAAACAAATTCATAATCAAAATTAAAATAGATTTATAAAATAAGCTAAACATTATTTAGGAAATTTTTTAAATATAAATTAATGTGCAACATAAACGGTTTAAGTGTAACAAGTATCGGTGAAGAGCCTTATTACTCCTAGTTCAAATTTCGCTGCTGTACATTCCGGTTAAAGGTTCCACACATCTAGGATGCTTTTGCTTGACCGAGTAACGGCTTCATTAGTAAACATTTTACAGTGGAACCATCTATAAGGACATATACTCAACTTGGAGTGTCTATAGAATGAAACATGAGAGAACATGTCTTGATGTAAATGGATGTAGAAAATCATCCAGTTGCTTTTATTTTAAAAATTACAACATTTATGCAAACTATATTTCTGAACTGTGTTTTTTGTTGCCGGGTACCAATTGGTCTAAAGGATTAGCACCAGTTAGCGGCTAACCGGTTGGGAAGACTGTTTTAATAATTGAATTCAAAGGGCTTAATGAGCGGCTATTCAACCTTATCTGGAAGAAAATATGTTAGGACAGCCTTCAAAGTTATAAAGTCATTCCAGGTTTATCTAAATGGCCCTATAAGAAAAGGAATCTGACTGGTCGATTCAAGCAGGAGGGTCACATGTGTTCACCATCTATAGTTGCGCAGATAATCTAAATTATACCAGAAAAGACCATTAGTAAACAACGTTCCTTTTGGACGCAATTTCCTTCAAGTCCAAAGGCAAGGATCACCTGAATTTTTTCATTCTAACTATGGCGATGGTTTTCTGGTACAAAATATTTTCTTTTGATACACATGAGGGTTATAAGTAATAATCGATTTTGTGAAAGTGCTTATAGTTGGAGTAATCCATGGTCAGGGTCTGGGTAGCAAAATATTAGGTTTTGTAGTTTAGTGTTTAGACAACACGAAATGAAAAATGCAGATTCTATTTCTGATTTGTTAGTCCGAATGAGGTTAGCATTTTAGTTTTTTTTTAAATTTCTTCAAGATACCAGCTTCTATTAACTCTATTATTAAAAAATATTAACAAGGCCTACTTATTAAGTAATTCCAGTTACTGTTAACTCCCGAAGTCTTAGCGTTTAGGTAATTAGTTAGTAAAATGCTCTCCCGCGTTACCAATAAGCATATGAATACTAATGTTCCGATGTGGCATGCTCTTTAATATCCATACTACCAGTTTTCTCCATGTAACTTTCTCCGAAGTTCATCGAGGTTGTATTGTTCCAAATTTATGCTTGAGGTATCCTGTTTAGAGTTGGAAGCGAGTCCTCTGACGTTGAAAGTTGCAATAGTAGAAGACGGAGAGTACGATGAACATAAAAGTTATTTAATTTTTAATTTATTTCGACAAATTGTAACTAGAGTGATGTCAACAACTAAAGCGACACACTTAGTATTTTGTAACTTTTATTTAATTTATTTTTTTCAGTAAAATATGAATTATTTAAAAAAATTAAATAATTCTTGTGTTTCTGCGCTTTTTAGAAAGTTCGTGTTGGCTAGCAAATCTGAGGTACTATGTTGAATCAAGATGAATCCTAGTAGTATATTTTCTATTTTTCAGACCCTGGTTTATTTTGACAAAACGATGATTTCATGAGAGACCTAACTAAATGCTTCTTAACCATATTTTTCCTATTTTGAGGAACCAGTGTTTTACAATTCGTCGACTAATAGATTCCTGCGTATTATCAGAGCTGTGAGACGGGATTTCTATTTGGTATACTTATATTACTGACGGACCACTGGCAATTTCGTTCAGATAAGAATTGATAACCAAAATAAACGACCAATTTTACTTTTTTGAAGGTTTATTGTATTCTGGAGGATCAAAATTGCCCACACATTTCCACCTCCCATAAGTTTGAGTTAGCAAAGTGATTACTGTAATCCAGTTAAAAGTAGATCTATTTGGAAAGGTAGTGGATGAAAATCCGCTTAATTTTGTAATATATTGATTTGCGGTCTTAAAAAATATGTTTACCTTTCTTATGACGGATATATAACCCTATCCTGAAGATCTTCTAACTTCTGGGGACCTCTGAGTGAGGAAATCTGAATACGAGAAGGTTTCGGGTTCATACTATTTTACGAGTCAATAACTGATTTCTCAAAAAATCAAAAGTAATTTTATTTATTAACTCACAAAGTCAAAACTATCAAAGAAAACGTTCCTACCTGAGGATTTCTGTTTGTTCAGCTCGCAGTTAAATGTCCGGTTCCTTTGCGCCTGCGANAGTATAAATAAACCGACATTACATGGTTCAACGCCTTCAAAACGTACATCCTTTGGAATTTTTTGATGCCTTAAGACGGATATCTTTTTGAGTTTTTTGGGTGACCAAAAGAGTTGGAATATCAGACAAGGGATTCCGGTTAAAAATATAATGTTGCCATTTGATTACTGTCAAATGATAGATACACGAACACGTGAGTTACTTAATTTATTAAAATAGGAGTACCATAGAATTCTCATATATGAGGATTTCAGCTTAAATTCAGACATGTTTTTAATTCAACTATGGTCCACGTGAGGCATATATTTGAATGGAGACTCAACTTCTTTTCCAAATTTTTGAAATATAGATTTTATAAGAATGTTCAAAACTACAAGTTAAATCAACAAAACCATTTAAAATCGGATAAAAAATATCAAAACAAGAGCGAGACCAAAGATGTCGGAAACCCCATACACGAGTAAAATAATATTCGCGACGAAAGCCCGAAACAGATATTCTATACAAAACATATTCAATAAAATATCTAATATTGGAATCACATAAACCTCCCTAAAATCTGTCTTATGAAGATGGTGGTCTCCATAATAACGTCCCATAAGGACTTTGTTGAACCCAAACCTCTATTTTGAATCCGGTTTTCGTCCTCTCATTTGGACGAATGCCACGTATATTTGAAGCATACATATTTAATTTAATTTATTAACCCCGGATACACCAAAAAAGAAGTTAAAATAAACAACTAATTAAATGTGTCCAGTTTCCATTACTACAGAATCAGAGTCCATCCGGAATCAACATGAAAGGTAAAAGACGTCCATACTTGCAGCTGTGGAAATCCATCCAGTGGAGTGGGGGAGTAAAGGTGGCATACAACTTTCGGATCAAGTAAGGGCTGCTTCATTCATTGCAATTTATGTCTTTGTTGTTTTTTTGGATAGTTTGGCCAAAAGTTACATATTAAATTTAAACAACCACAAACGAAAGAAAGTCAAACTAATCTATAACTTTAGATTGAGCAACCTGTGGAACTTAAAAATGCTAAATTTAGCATTGAGCCTTTTTCAATTGAACCAGTTTTCCAGACTATCAATCACCACACACACAGAGACTACTTAGTTCTCCGTCAGAACGCGCAAATGGGTTCCATAGTGGTTGGCTAGTCATCCTCATACATTATTCCATTACTATCACTAACACAACCCAGAACACGGTCTTACAATCCTCGGAAAACCACATCGAAGTAATTACCATTAACATAATGCCTACTCCTTACACTTTCATTAATATTTACATCCACCCTTCATCATGCTGCAAGAATGGCTACCATCCCAACCTGGAATTCCTATTCAGATAAAGTAACGTTATCATTTGCGGTAACCTTGATGCTATGGTATTCGACTCTGTTATTAGGCGCTAGAGGAGAAAAAATCACTTCTGAAGTCGAACACCTTGTCATACTGAACAACCTCAACCAACACACAAGATCTGGAACTCGTCTCGGGAGTCCGAATATATCATTTGACCTTTCTATCTGCTAACCCACGACCACATCGTTGATTATGACCCACCGCCTTAGAAGAAAATCGATTACCATCTCTTCACTCAAAAACAACAAGAATTACTAATCCCTTTCCTCCTACAGGTCTATTTCTCTTACCTCATATTATGGAAGAATTTGAAAAGAATAGTTTTCAACGCGATTTCAGGTTACCTCAAACTTACAAATCACAACATTGCTTTCGTCCCCTTTACTCAACATTATCCCATCTATCCACTTTGACACAGTTTATTGTGACGTTTTTGAAAATGTTTTAACAAAATGTAAAAAGGAGACTAACTTGTTAATATGTCTCTATGGCTTATGGACGATCTGATTATTGAAACAAAAATTTGAGAGAACCAAAAATTCATTTTTGGTTGAATCGATGTAAAGGATATAAAAAAGCAATAAAATTTTGTTGCCATTTTTTACCTCATATTAATACTAAACTGGATTTTTTGCACTAGATGCAATGAAATCTATACCATTTCAGGTTTAAAGTGGGTCTTACCAAAAGCAAAGTGGTACTTACCAAAATCAAAGTGGTACTTACCAAAAGCAAAGTGGGTCTTACCAAAATCAAAGTGGTACTTACCAAAAGCAAAGTGGGTCTTACCAAAATCATAGTGGAACAATAAAAATATTTAATAAACCATGTCATCATTATTTAACACCGATGAGGCCAACCTCTGAATTCTAGCAATTACGGTGTTGCATAAAGATGGAGTGATTATACATAATGAGTTAATCATACTTTCTTCTAACTTTTGAAGTCGAAACTCCGTAGTTGACAATGCTTCTTGTCTCACACCATCCAAAATCTTTTTCATATCTGTAGCAATGTGTCTTTTTACATCAGCTTTGAAAACTGACCAAATATTCTCAATTGGGTTGAGCATATGGCTATAGGGACCAATCTTAAAATTTTATTTCCGATGAATTCATTATCTCTGACAATTTCTTCAATTCCTGAATGCCATGGATAAATATCAAACTCGTTTATTGATGCCTAATGAATAGCACTCTCCCCAATGACACCGAGATTTCAAAAACTGTCAAAAATAAAAAAATATCTCACTAACTTTTTTGTGTTAAAAAAATTGTTTTTGTTAAAAATAATATTTTTATTATATCATGGAATATAAAGGGAGGCGCAAGATTATATATTTTTTCTAATGGAGGCGTGTAAAAAAAGTTTGGATATATCTGCCCTACCTTATTGTACAAACAATTCATTAAGACGACGCTAAACTATGCCTCCCCAAAATGGATTATATATTTTTTCTAATGGAGGCGTGTAAAAAAAGTTTGGATTATCTGCCCTACCTTATTGTACAAACAATTCATTAAGACGATGCTAAACTATGCCTCCCCAAAATGGATCCTTTGTAAATCGCTCTCTTTTCTAAAAAAGTTGCAGCAGATCAAAAACTCAGCTTTCAGAGCTGTAACGGGGATTTTGAAATCATCATCCTCTAGATAACTTACACTGGGAGTCGAAAATCCTTGGAATGAAGAACTTACAATTTATCCGACCCCCATCCAACCCTACCATGTCTTAAATCCACAAAAGTTAAACACAGAGAACATTCACTGATCTCCAAAGAACAAAATAATTTAACTCCGATAAAAAAACAAACCTGGACATAAAATGTATACATGATTCAGTATCTATGCGTGGAATGAGAACCCTCGAAGAGAACAAAATACTAAAGCGCATACCTCCTGAGATTATCGCTTCAGAACTGCTTCTTCCAAGGGCCGTCAGAGTAGAACTTTCTCGTTTGTGGATATCATCCGTCTATAGTTGGGAGAGAAGTCGTGATCTCTTTGCTTGCTCTGAACCTCCATGGCTCGACGTCAAAGTTATGGATTTCTAGGATTGTCCTGTCTTAGCAGCGTATTTTTCGACGATTGCCAGTTTCCTACATGTTAACGAAACTTGGGTTAATAATTTAATATACCACATATTGATAGTTGAGATAGTAACTAGATTATTTAATAGATAGTAACTTCCGGAATGAGTGACATTTTTTCGGGTGAGCAACAAGACAGCACGTTAAACACATGTCCAGAGACTACGCTCCACAGAATCGATCCAACATACGGGAAAACTATATTTATGATGAGCCCTCATTCTGGATCAACGGTTAATCCCCTACTCTAGATAAAAATCATATCCTGTGTGGATCAAAAAACCTGGAGGATCATCTGTTTATAGCAGCAAATATAGAGTACGATAATTTAAAAAATAAATATAAATAGAACTATGTAATTAATATCAATACATATTATATTAAAATAAAATATTAAATTTTAATTATATCGTTATATAATGAATTTTAAGCTAACGTAATACATTACATCTCATTTAATTAATAAGCATATTCGACTAGGCTTTTTTCCTAGAAGAAATTGGTCCAATTATTTTGTTCTTTCAATTTTTGTCTCCGCTAGTCGGGGTTCTAAATTTTACTAAAAACTTGAATAAACTTTTTTTAGCTATACATTTTGTTTGTTTTCATCGTTGATTCAACAACTAAAGATATATGTCTACACACTTACAAACATTGAGCAATTTCATTCTGGATGGATTTATAAATAGACCTAGTTTTCAATAAAATGCTCTCCTCAATTGATATACATGAGGTTTTCGGCTCTGTTTCTAGAAACATACTATCCAGAAAAATCTTTTAATCAGAGATCCCAAGGAATCTTAAACTTTGAATCATAAACTTCATAATTGGTTGAAGAGACGTGTTTGCATAGGAGATCTGAAATCCGTCTCACGTCTACTCATTAATTGTGTACAACAAATATCTCCGTTATCCCCTGCGCGATTTAACCTTTTTCTGGTCGATTTTCTGACTCTGAAATCTGATGTTTATGCAGACGATATTGTATTAATTTTAAGTTCTCTAGACATTCACAACGGGATAAACATGGAATCTTGTGAAGAGGCTGTCGTATTTTTTTTCTTGAAATTCTCTATAGTCCGAGCAGCCTCCCCAGCTTTCAACGCAGAACCAGTAAGTCTCGACCGAGAAAAGGTGCCGGTACAGGCTGCATCCCAAATCAAGCATTTCTTTCGGGAGAAGAGGAAGACAGTTACTCCTATCTGGGCGCTTTCCGTTTCCACAATCCAGACTCGAAAAGTCCTTTCTTGGATATTAATGTTTAAATATTACTTTCTTGGACATTTTTTGGAAACCAGGAAGTAGATTGAAGAGCACTAAGATTTCAGAGATTTCATCGTAAAAAACGTAAAATTTTATTCAGAGCAAATTAGCGACATGAAATATTATATTTCAAATAAACATCCAAGTACTTTAACACTGATCCCGCAAAAAACCTCGCCATGAGGCCTGGATTATTTTTGCAGTTTTACTCTTTCTAGCTTCAAAGTCTTGTCTAAACGTACTTTGGTCCCTAGGAGAAAACCCTCCCTCCGTTCCACTACAATGCTCCCTACTGATTTGATCATGTTTCCTTTTTTTCTAGTGATTCTTCACCTCCTTTACGAAGGGCCAACTTGATTGGCATCCTTTTCGTTTTATCCAAAAGGTTGATTATTCTCTCTAGTGCAATAAATACAATCCTTCACATTTGTAGATGAGAGAGCAGAACAATTCTTCTGAGTTCCTAAAGATAGCTCCAATTTCACTAATAGAAACATGAAGTCACCAGGGCTTATTCATTTACGGATCAAGAAATTGAACTAAAAAATCTACTTGTTTTGTCGTGAAAGTAGGCTCAAAATAAAAATTTTATGATTCATAAATAAATTTTTATTATTTAAAGTAATGAGAAGTATTCCTACCTTTCGAAACTTTTGTCTGAGTTGTCGATACAAAGGAATGGCTGCGGATTCCTACGGTTCTTTCTGAACGAGGAAAATCTAATACAGTAAACTCTCTCATTTTGCCGATTTTGGTTCCAGCGAAATTGTGCAAATTTCAGAATAAAATTTTATTTTAAGTTTTAATTAATTTACTTAAGATAATTAAACTATTTAAATTAATAAATTTTATTTTTAAGGAAAACAATATTTTTAACCTAGAAAGAAAACAAAAATTAATTAAATTTTATTAGAGTAATTCTCAATTCCCAATTGCCTCTTATTAGAATTTTTAATATTTTCTTTATATCTTATTGAAGTAATGAATTCTGCATCATTGTCATTTTCAATGTTTTCTAGAAGATATTTTTTAATCTCTCTTAATTTTAAAAGCATTTCAGCCTTGTTTAATANTCGCCAAAAGACGAAACCTGATCTGGGACGCGACGTGTGTTGATACTTATTCCCCGTCTAATTTGTTTGCTTTTGCTTCAGACCCAGGACATGCTTCAAAGCAGGCCGAGGAACGAAAGAGGAGGAAGTACCAGAGAATTTCGGAGGAGTATCTATTTGTTCCATTCGCGGTAGAAACGTCAGGATTCCTTGGCCCCCAAGCAGATGAGTTGGTTCGTAAGATCGGCTCCATGATTCAAGCTGTGACCAAGGATCCGCGAGAGACTGGTTTGTTCCGAGAACGTATCTCGTTGGCTATTGTTAGGGGAAATAGCATGGCCATTCAGATGCCTTAATTTAATTTTTATTAATTACCTTAATAAATTTTTATTTCTTGTAAAAAAAATAAAAAAAATAAAAAAATATACGTGTAACCTTATTTTATTAACCCTAGGACATCAAAGAATTTATAAATTCTCCTCAAGTCAATCCTCCTCTCCTGACTTATCCAATTCCTTTTCAAGGTGTTATAATGATGTTGTTCTCATATTATACTTTTGAGACTCTGGCTTTTTGAGAAGAAAGCGAATCCACATTGTCTAGTCATTGAAGAACTCAGGGATGATTTCTTTTGTATCACAAGTTATATTAATCATAAGCGTTATTTTATCATCGTTTTTAAGGTAAACTACTCGTTGACGACTTTGAGAGCTCGTCTTACAATATTACTTCGAGTTCTAGAGACGGTAGTACTCTAATGTGTCGCCTTTAGATTAAAAGCTTTTAAAAACCGCTGAAATCGAACCGAATTCTCTTAAACAACAAAAATTAGTTAAAAATTTATACTTCATATTCGATTTCAGGCTATTTTTCCACATCCATCTGTACAACCAAGCTATTTTAGTTCTTTTTCCAAAAGTAGTAAACATATAACTCAGTTCGGTGACTTTCCATACGATCTGAGGGAGAAGGATCTTTTTATAATTGTTTTACTTTATGTTTTTAAAAATTAAATATGTTTCATAGTGAGTCTTGTTTTCTTTGGTTCTAATAAACGATATGGCTACATATATTCGTAATTAAAGCATACAACACATTGCAAATACAAGTGAATAAACCCA
>RDEW01000028.1:640412-674373 GCA_011109175.1 Dicyema japonicum | reverse complement strand
GAGCCCAAAGAGAACAGATACGCGGGGCAAGCCAGATCTTTCGGTGAAGGGACTACCAGTCCGCCCAGGCTAACGGGTAGGGTCGCTTGGTCCCACCCGGTCGTCAAATTTCACATTTGGTTACACGTTCAATAGTGGTCCGGAAGAGGGAATCGATAGCATCGAGCTGTTTCATTTTCAGTAGCAGGGTGCCCCCCGAAGAACGTAGTTCAGTTTCTATGCTGATAAGGCGTTTCTCAACAGAAATAGGAGAGGAGTGTGGGTCCAGCATCTCCAGACGTCTGAATGTTGTTTTTAGTTGTTGTTCTTTTGTTCTTAGAGTGTTACTGATTCCAACATCAGTAAGTGGGCATCCAAGTATTTCCAGTTGTTCTGATTTGGTTTTTGTGGATTTCGGAATGATCTCTCTGAACATCGCAAGGATCAAGTCCCATTCAGGCTGCAGAAATCCAAAATTGATAACTTCACACTTCGAGGTTTTTAGAGTTAGGCATAGGGATTCCATTTGGACTATCAGACTTTTCAAACAATCTATTACATTCTTCGGATGGCCGCCCTTGGTGCAATCATCAAGATACCATACTCTCAGAGGAGTAGACAATATCTCGTGATACGGGCAATTCCCATGCTGAACAAGGCAGGCCCCAGTGGGTCTCCTTGTTGGACTCCAGAAGTCGATTGAATGTAATATTGGCCGTGTATCAGACTGGATGGTTTTCCATACGAGCTATGAATATAGATGTACACTGATGGGTAGTATGTGAAGCAATCCTTTAGAGTTGTATCACGTCGTATCGTGTTGAAGGCATTTTTAATGTCAATTTTGACGATTATGTGAGGAATGATCTCGTTCTTTTCGGTGAATGTTCGGACAGCAGTAACTGTCGCTTCACAACCCCCGGGTGTGCCGACCCCTATTTGGGTTGTAGCTGTGTTATCAGCGTAGGCAGGATTGCTCTGCATACAAGCTTTGAGGCTAACCGACGAAAAACCAGGCCAACAGCAATAGGGCGTATTCCCCTCCCTTCTTGTCGAATGCGATTAACTTGGTGCAAAGAACATTACGTGTCGAATTGTTTCTGGTAGTGTCCCTGATAGCATCCTGTTCATTAGTTTGGTGATAGCCAACACGAGCCGGACCACAGAGTTGCCTGTGTTATGAGCAATGAGGTCTTTGAGGTGACCCTGACGGAACCCATCTAGTCCTCAACTGCTGCTCGGGACGAAAGAGAGAATCCCATCTTTTACGTCCTCTTCAGAGACAAGTAGATTGGGTAATTGTCCTGGGCAAGGAGGAATGTGTGGACATTCTCCTTTACTAATGAAGTAAGTGATTTCTCTTCTTTCCTCCTGGATTGGATTTCTTGTCTTCAAATATGGAATTCCCGACAAGGACAACATCGATATTCAGTCCCTCAAGACCACCCAGACTCAATATTTGCTTGATAAAATAAATCGTAAAAAATTACATTCTGTGGTCTTCAGATGCATGAGGAACCCAAAGTTGGTGTAAAAACTTCCAATGGATGGTTATCATAAAAAAATATCGGCCCAAAAAGTGAATCAATAGCAAGACAGGAATTTTTTCGTTTTTACGTCGGGGACATTATGTAACCATCGCAAGAACACAAGAAGACTGTTGATCATTGGCCACTCAGAGTGGTAGAATGTTAAATAGTGATTACTTCGAGGGCTCAACGAAGTTGTAAAATGCTTACATCTCCATCTATTCAGAGTATAAGGAATCAAAAAGGCTAGAAAGTTGAAGGACCATTCAGTTCAGTCGATTCTATCCACACAGAATGTTGAGATAAGAGTCGATACTTCGACTCTGACTGAAACAAAAGTACTTTTCAACAAACCAGATATCTTCGTTTATAAAAAGATCAAGAATGAGTTCTAATCGAAGTGGGAATTACATATCATGATCGCCTAAAACAGGTGGAAGTAGAAAAATGTCACAAGTACGACCTCCTTGCAAGTAAGGTTTCGCTTATCTACGAATGTCAAGTAAAGATTAACCCATTGGTTATGACCTGGGATGGAGTTGTCTCTAGAAATGGATAAGCTATCTGTTGAAGAAGCAACGAGAACTTACATCCAGTCAGTTGTGTTGGAAAGTCTGTTTTACACAAATACTTTCGAAGTTATTCAACCAAAATTAAATCAACACTTACCTCCCGATCGATAAATGAGAGCGGTGTGTGAGATCTGACTTCTGCCTTCACGGTTCTCCAATAATGGCAGCGTTGTCTAGATACCAGACGTTCTTTAATCTCTGATTGTGAAACGGATGAGTAGATCCCAAAAGCGAATACTAGGGAGTCCGAAGGGATTACATTCTTGCACTCTCGTAGATGGAGAACCAAGGAATTTTTTAAGAACGGATACAGACGGTAGACGTGAAGAAGCGGAAGTAGATTATTCTCGCAAACTAATAAATCTAATTTTTTCGAATATTGGCTGTGAATTTTTCATTTTTGAAGCAAACAAACAACAACCCTGCCGCCAAGGAGTTGGCAATGTTTTCATTACTTAAACCTCAGCTTAGGCGGAACTCACAATTTATTAAAGAAGTAAGAACTAATTAATCTAAGACATTGAAAATGTTCTTGACTTCTCGTTTTTCTCGGGAGTCACAGCAGACAATCCGGTTCCGCAGTGATGAAGCACTGATGACGGCGTCACTCGTCAACCTTGAACCAAATAGTAATCCTAATAAGCCCATGTATATAGGGTAAAACTTATTATAACAAAAATATTAGAGAAATTACATCAAATAGTTCTTTCATAGCTATACTTTTCGTGACACTACCCTCGTTTATGGAAATGAGTGTTATTAACTAACTACCCTAAGAGATAACCAACTCTTTCATATAAAATATCTTTCCTAAAATTACAAAAACAGTAATAACTGTCCCTAGCTAAATCTTCAATAGGTTATCTTGACAACCGGCGGTATTAATGTTCCCCGATATCTTCGATCAAAGTAAATACGTTAATTTACCTATAAATTTATTATAGTAAAGGAGTAACTCATCTCCTATTAAGAATGTCATAAATTAACAAGGAATCAACGTTAAAAATTCCCTCCTCCTCTATGCCTTATTTAAATCCTAATAGCCGTATGATCTACACGCCTTATGTGAAGTCCAGGGTCTGATAGACACTCCTAGAAGATCCCTATATTCCATACTACACTAGAAGAGTTCACATAGCGGCGGATGTGGATACTTAAGAAGGATGTGGATGCTTAAGAAGGATGTGTCCCACTCCCCTGTGGGAGCCGGACATACCTTAATTAGACGTAACCTCCTCCAAGTATATACTAATAAATAAACTGTTAATAACAAGCATTAGTAGGCAACCCCCAGAATAGTTAATATTATGTATTATTAAGCAAAGAGTGTCTTTTTAATATCAGGAAGCATCTAAATATGAAGAAAGAGCACTTTATTGAAGGTCTGTTCAAGTCTGCTGTCAATAGTATTAACACAACGAATAGATCCACCAGGAGTAAGAACTTCAACACCCCCACAACTATAATATAAAAGAGAACAGACCAATTAATGGGATGATTAACATCACAATGACATTCAACAGACTTTCCAGTCATATCATAATAATTCTGACAAGCCTTCACATAAGCCCTCTAACATACATACACGTGCATAACCTTTACTATCTCAAAATCCTTATCTCTGCATCGAATGCAAACTTCACGTTCCGACAACATCTCCAATGCATTCAAAATAAGTCCAACCAACAGTTCTTCGTATTTCACTTCATCTCTGGTAATATTCAGAATTTCCTCTCTAGCATCTTCCATTACTGACTTGATGTGCTCCTCCTGGGACTTTAAGTACTCCAAACGAGCTTGATTTAGTAAATTTGAATTTGAACTAATATTATCACATTTATTACATTCTATGCTTTTGGTTGAGTTCCTTCTCCTTCTTAGTGTAATACTCAGTTATTTTATTCTTCTTCTGTAAAAACAGTTTACCCTTCTCTATGTTAAATTCTTCTTGAGCCTAAAATCATTACAATATTTACTTTTATTCTAATCTCTTCGCTTTTTTCATCAGCCTCCTTATCCATAAAGGCAATCATGTTATCAAGCTTTATTATTAACTACTAATACTTGCTTCTTTGATTGCTTGTCCATATCAATTATTCAACCACAAAATGCTTATGAATTTAAATATTTAAATTATTTGATTTTAGTAATATCGATAATTAAATTAACAATAAAAATAATTCAGCTAAATATCCAATAAGGTCATGCAGCGGCCGCCCTGACTGCGTGGCAATTCCCTTTCAAGATAGCGTGCGAGATTCGCTAAAATAGCCAACAGCGCTCATGGAGATCTCCTGTGCGTGTAGAAATCGGATTTTCAGACGACTTAAGAATTCCAGCGTCGAGGCGCAAGTGAACCAGACGTTTCAACCGCTAGCGGAACAAACAAAAAATCCTCGGGTAGGAGTATTTGCCCGTTTTGACCTCTCGGCTTCTCAGCGGGAAAACAGGCTCCAGATGCTCTTTTTAAATATTTTAAAATTTTAGTATTTTTGATTATTTATGTAGTAAATCATCAAATTTATGTTGTTTAATCAAAATCAAGTATATTGTTTAGCGTGCGTCATTTATTTTATTAACCCGGAATTGGTCAACTCAGAGCGTGCGTCATGTGGTTCACCATCTCTGGTGGTGTCAGAGATAATCGTAAATTACATCCAAAAAGGACCATTATTCAACAACCATCCAGAAGAGTTCCCACTGGAAGGCACTTTTTCCAAGTTCGAGTGTTTTTTTGGTGAAGACTCCTCACTTCTGGCGATTTCGAACGAAATTCTGTACCCATAGAGTTGAATTTACTGATTCTTAACGTGAATAGAGTCAGAGGCAAAGCAGCGGTGCTGAAGTTGTTCTTGGAGAGTAACAAGATCGATATCTTCATCTTACAAGAAACCCAACTTTCGGAAGTGCCAATACTCAAAAATTCTATGGATTTAACGTATTGAGAGCGACGGGGGTCTACTGACCCTTGTCAGGATGAAATTTTGTTCAACGAAAACCCTTCCGTAGTCCCTCCTCCAGGATCCTGTGCCAAGGGATTTTTCGCGGATTTATCTGACCTCGATAATGTGGAAAACTTGCTGGTGTCAAGGGAACACCAAACACTCTTCGTGGAATGGGAAATAACCTCCAGACACAAGGGGCAATCTAATTCTGTCCAAAAGATTAATACACGAACCCCGTACAATGACAAAGATTCTGTCACATTGCCGGATATTACTATTTGTTCACCACGACTTGCACCTCTTATTTGCTAGCCTGACCCCATTTTTATTAGATCATCAACTCAGACAAAAACATATGTTAAATTATGACTATATTAATGCTGACTGGACAGGATTTGGTAAATACGTTGATTCGTCTTTATTGAACTTTCCACCCTTACAACTATCTGTTATTCATTCAATCCTGCAGCCTTGGAAACTAAAGGAGGATCCCGGCTCCTTCAGACCGGTTTTGCTTTTGTGTGTCCAGACAAGAATTCTAGAACGACTGGTTATGACACTCATCTTCCCTTCCCTCCAGACGCCAGGCTTCAGCATGGCTTCAAAGGGGGGAGATCAACTGTCTCACACCTTAATACATTAAAGGAATTCATAAAAGATAAACTAAACAAAAGACATCAAACAGAAGACTGGGAAAGCTATTAGTTTACGTCAAGTTAGACGGGAAAACTGTCCGGAAAAACAAAACCCAGAAGATCCTCGAAGTTACCTTCGACATCTTCTTAACCTTTTCAACCCACGTTAAAAGGTAGTAACGGCTTGTACGAGACTTCAAATAAGAGACTCCAACGGCCTAAATGAATTTGATACCCTCTACAAGCTGTACATTGAACCTACAATTGGGTATGCATGTGTTTCTTGGCGACAGCCGCGACGAACCCAACCAAAATCCATAACATTTGGTAAAGTCGGCGAAAGTACTAGAGAAGTTTTTCTTGCAAGGAAAATCTGCCCAGAAGCTTTGAGAATATGATTAGTGCAACTGGGTAAATTTTCTGGCGGAAGATTCGTGTGCGTGAACGCAGATGTGCTGGACACAGTCTGAACACCAGGAATAGATGCGTAGACTGCTGAGAGAGGCCGGGATCACCTGAATTTTATCATTTCGGCTATGACGGTGGTTTTTGGTTAATAAATTTAACTATATTAAAAAGTAGACTAACCAGAATTAGTCTTTTATTTTAAGAAATCGATGACTAACAAAAACGTAACTACCAATGGCGGACGTTCCCCGAGATCCAAAAGGTTGATCCCATGCGGAGAAAACACAAAAGGTGGAGCAGGACACGAGAAAAGATGATTTATCCCGTGGTCATCAGTGTACTTGAAAGGCATAGTGGGCAACTTTGCCTGCCCGATCTTGTACAATTAACGTTAAGACCCACGTGGTGACCGCGGGTTCACTATTAACAGATTTAAATGCCAAAGAATGGACATTTCTTAATCAAGGCCTCGTTTTGCCTCAAATATATATATTTTTGAATATCTTAACTTAAATCACTTGTTGTACTAGTAAGGAAGCTGAAGTCAAGGAACTTAAAGAAATCAGAGAACGGTAGCTAGGCACTTGTCCCATAGCCACTACCAAACGAATTATTTGTTAGTGTCTTAGTAAGGAAAATAAGTTGGGTCTGTTAGCTACAACTGTAGGCAGTTTTCTTCACGAGCAGATGATCCACATTAAAACCAAATACACCTGATGGATCTCTGGGAGAGTCCGCTCTTGGTTGTGACGTTCTTTTAGCCACCGGTTTCCTTCACTCGAAGAAACATGTAGAAGCTTCGGTTGCTAGATTATAACAAAATTAGAGCTAATACAGCATTGTGAGTGACTTGGTAGACATTGTTTTTATTCGTATATATAATATAAGACATAGTTGTGCTTTTGACGAACGTCCACATACATCTGGAATGGGTACTTCATTATCGAGTTAAACTTGTCTTGTCCCATACTGTATGCCCTTACTAAATTAACATAATGAGTTTATCGATTTGTTAGACAGGACTGACTAAACATTTCTTGTTTCTAATAATAATTTGGGGTACTCCATATTAAATGGTCTTCTTTATTGGCTTTTTGTCACTGGACACCACCTATAAAAAGCTTCCAGGAATATAGTTAAGAGTCCCACGACCAGTAGTCAAAAGAAATTGAAACAACTTATTAACCCCATAACCACAAGAAGTATCATCTAAATGAAGTGATCTCCGTGTCCCCACCAAGCTTCTTCCTGCGGTTAGACTTAACAGGTGAATAATAATAATATAGAAATCGAAATTATAGCAGGACCACTAGTTTTTTTAAATAAAAATTATAATTTCACAAATATTTAATATTAATAAATAATCTCAAAACATACTGTTTTGGAAATAGTTTTAATCCATTAAATAAAATTTAAAATAACTGTCCTTGTATGGTTTGTCTTGTTGCTATTAAATAGGCTGAACGGAAAAACGTCAACAAATATTACCCTCCAGAGTGGGATCCTTCCAAGGGGACCCTGAACGGATTTATCCGTAGAAGTCGATGGAAGGATCAGCCAGATCTTCGGGAGAGAAAACCACGCGAACCAGGAAAGCAAGTTAGGTAAACCACCGCTCAGCCAATTTTTTTAGAATAGAGATGCCGTATGACTTTTGGTGCGGGGGATGCAAGCAACATATCGCTATGGGAGTTAGATTTAACACCAAAAAACGGACAGTAGGGATGTACTACTCCACACCAATCTACCGTTTCAAGATGTGGTGTCACATGTGCGGAAATACGATCGAAATCCAAACGAATCCGAAGGTTGGTCTCTTTCTAATAGCAGAAACTGGACTATGACGTTTACTCTGGGGGATCGCGGAAGGAAGAGAGATGGAACCCAGAGGACTTTGATCAGATCTTGACTACGGGTGGAGTTTTGGTTGACTTTCAGACAGGGAGGATAAGAAGAGGCTGTTGACAGACGCCATGTTCAAGCTTGAGCACGATGTGGGGGATGAAATGAAGGCAAAGGAGAAGAAGAGCGAGTTAGGGGAGCTCCAGGACTATCAAGATAAGTTTTCGGTGGATTATGATCTTAATTCGCTCGCCAGGAAGAGACTCAGAGTAAGCCTATCTTATTAATGAAGTCTGAGCGCAACAAAGAGGAGATGTCCTCAGAAAAGGATGCCAGATTTGCCCAAGATAAGTGTTTTGACGTGGTGAAACTTCTCCCAGAGTCTCCTGGTGATTATGCTGTAGCTAGTGGAATCATGAATCTTAACAGGAGGTTCGCCAGTTCGGGTTCTGGTTTTCGTTTACTTTAGCGAAGAGGACCTCTAAAAGTATCTTTGGGGTGCCGCTTAATTTTGACGGGAAAAAGACGTCTAAACTGTCAGCTTCTCAGAAATTGCTTAGAAATTTAAGTAGTAAAAAAACTGTGATCAATGATATTTCTCCTCAGAAGACTGCGGATGATGTTGTTATCTGTCCTGAGAATAATATAAACAGTGAAGCTGTCATTGACTCTTCTGAGATGACTGTGTCTCCTAAGCAGAATGGTCTTGTCTCTTATTGTAGTAGTGATGAGAGTGATTGATTTTGATTTGAACAATTTTATATTGTCTTTAATTTGTTGCTAATTTATTGACTCTTAGTATCCCCTCTGTCAGTCACCTATTCTAATATCCCAGCTCTACTTTATTTTTACAAGTCCTTCGCAACAGAAAACTTCGAGTTTAAATTTACTATAACGTCTGGGTTGTTAATGGGATCACAGCAAAAATTTATAATTTACTATAACGTTTGTCACAAAAAACAACTCTCTTTTGTGTGACTTGTCTTTTGTCAGAATTATGGTAAATAGTTACCGCAAATTGTCTCCTACAAAATGAGATTTTTTTGTTTCAATGCGAAGATATGAAGCCCCCTCTTAGGGCCTAAAAAAACTATTTCCAGTACTATTCATGCTATATCTGGAATCAACCTTACGGGAGTTGAGGAAGTTCTATAGTAGAAACGTGGATTTTGTCTCAAGCAATAATAAGCACTTAAACGATAACAAGAGGTTACTTCAGACCAACTGAAAAAGTGGTTTTTTTCTATAGAGATCTCAAAAATTGAAATTATTGAAGTCAAATAGATGGAGGAGTCACAATCGGACGGAAGATGGGGAAAACCAAGAAACTCATATCCCTCCTTTGGGATTCTGAAGACATTACATAAGGGAAATTCTTGGTGAACAAGCTGACAGAAGAGTTGATTGGAAGACGTTTCTGTATGAAGGATTCGTAATGCCAATCTTTCTGAAATTACTCATCTATTAGTGGACTTTCAAAGTTTGAAAAAAAGGTTACTCGATTCATTTCACAGATGAAAGTCATGTTCCGCTTATGACTGAATCGAAAGATACTCTACAAGACCCTTCAACCTGCGAGTTATAAAGGCACATTAGAATCTGATTGGTCACATCCTAAGAATGGACACTAGCAAATGTCACAATCAAAGACTACTTCTCAGGATTCTGAAAGTTTTTACCGACATTTTTTTATTATACTTCTGAAATCCTTGACAGGGACAGCGATGGTTCCTATTGTTATCAATAAGATTTTCGACAATGACGAGGAAACATTTGGCTAGCGAACTTCCTTTCGACACGAGTTTGTTATGGCCACTTCAGATTAAGATCGATATTACTAAATAGAAAGTACCCCAGTGCTCTTCAGTCCTCTTCAACCTGTTCCTCATGTCCTACCTACGACGATTCCCTTTAGTTATCCTATACAGATGACTTAATTATACTCCAACAACGTCCAACTGAAATTGGACACGAGTGGTTAGTATCCAAACGTTTTGTAATATGTCGCGAGCGCTACCTGCAACTATGCGCTACTTGCAATATCGATTTTTTTCCTCGAAATTAAACGAATAGTCTTATGACACTCACAAGTCGAACTCAGTAAAAGAAACCAGTTTACTCAAAAAAACATGAAACTAAAATTATATAAAGATTTATCTTATGCTTTAAAAATTATAAAATTGAATTGATTTTTTAAATTATCTTACTATTAATAATACTGATAAGCATTCTAAATAATTAAAAAATTAATTTCAACAATAAAACTCTTCATTTTCAATATTTTAAACTATTAAAAATTCCAGGTTAGACGATTGTATTCATTTAAGTTTCAATTAAGACAAAAAATTCAAAAAAAATATTTTGTTTATAAGAAAAAGTAAGTCACTTCTTTTTAAGTTTTTTAACGCGAATCATGTAAACGATCTCGCTATGTCCCTCATTTGATTGAAGTGTCATTCGCTTGTTAGACAATATATCTACGACTTTCACTTTTTAACTGTAGGGAGATTCAAATTTACATAACTTCAGCGAGGGAATTGTCCCATGGTCTTTTTATACGCAAACCTACGTTGTCAATGTAATTAACTAACCTCATATCCTTACTCGAATGAGTATTTTGAGCAATGAACACCAAAAAGGGGAATTCAAATCTAATAGACAATGCATGAAGTCAAATTCTATGAAATAGTTAAAAAAATAATAACCTGCCTCTCCATTTGATTTAACGAATCTCTGTTTCAATTTGAGTTTCTAAATTTTCCCTTAACTTTCAAAACATTCACAATTGCTTCATCATTTTTTTCAATGTACCCCACATAAGGGAGAATTGGATTAAATCCTTTGATGCCTCTGTAACGACGAAACGGATTGTCACCTAATTTATATATAAGGTCATACAAACCTGTTGAAATATGATAACTAAGATTATAAAATTGGACAGTTTTTTTAATCTGTTTTTTCCAACATTTATTTGGATCATCAAACAACATCTTCGACAAAGTTCGAGTCATTGTCTGATTGAATCTTTCTACAATTCCTATAAAAAAATAATTCAATTGTATAACTTGACTACGTGGGTTGTTTGGACGTGAATGAATTTGAATAATGTTATATTTCTTGCAAATTGCAGTGACATGTGAGTTTTTAAACTCGGAGCCATTGTTCAACTGTAAATATAAACAGAGTCCATAATCCATGAATATTTCCTCAAGGTTGTCAGCAACTTCCAAACCACTTTGTTTCTTTAAGCTTTTTGTAACAGCATATTTTTAATAAATATCAATAGCCGTTAAAAGCCACGAATAACCATTATTATGCTCGCTAAACCTAGAGAATATAAAAAATTGATACCTTTTAAGATCAATTGAATCTATTTGAAATCTCTCATTGGGCCGAGTTGCAATTATATGATTTTCTTCATCATATTCCTTAAGACTTCTGGCAAAAAGACATGTCTCACAATGAAAAAAAATATCGCGAATAACATCTCTTTTCACAATAAATATCGTTCTTTACAATATGTTTCTAGGATGTTTTGGCCACAATGTGTTAAATCATGAATTTGAGTAGCGACAAACTTCATTTCCTCAACGTTGTCCGAAACAATAACCAATTTATCGCCTTCTGGGTCTTTTAGATACATTCTTCCTCCTTTAAGAACGAAACTCTTGGACTTTTTTCGGATCCTGCACATAGCATATGCAGGCACATCAGTAGGTAAGCCTCCTTCCAGAATAATTTTGAGATTATCATATTCAACAGATGTCTTAACAAACAAGCGTGACATAATAATTCAAATTAGTATTAATAGTTTATATTAATTTTATACAATAAAATTAATATTTTATATTACTAAAAATTAGAATTTTAATCCAAAAGAACAATTTTCATAGATTCAAAAAAATTCAAAAAATTCAAAATCGATATTGCAAGTAGCGCTCGCGACATAATATCTGTCGTCATGTTGACGGGAATTTTATTTATCTCAAATGGCCGGAGCAAAGAGAAACCTAAAATCTTAATTATACCTACGCCAATACCTGTCACACGTTCAGTCAATATTCTGGGAGTAATCTATAACAGGCTGATATGCTTCATCACCTGCATGAAAAGATTTTCATGGAGGACCTCTAGAAACTGAACGCCATATTCAGTTTGACGAACCCAATCACAAGACTTTATCGACAAACGAAACGGCGTTTTTCTGAGATAACTCGAAAAACTAGCTGTATTAGAAGATCTGAGCTCCTAAGCAACTCCTACTATGGAAAATTTGATCCGCAGAAGTGGAGTTTTTCCGTTGTGCGAAAATGATGGAAATCCGTATGAAAGAAATTTGATTCTGTTCCACATTGATTTTCTTTGCAAGCGCGAGAGAAGTTCGATCTACACTGAACACGATGGAGGAAAATAGATACAGATGACGCGACTGGGGTGACTGAGATCACCTAATACTTTGATCTTTAATTTGTTTTTATTTTTCGGTGACTAAGAATTCCTTAAAGAGAATTAAAAATTCTGAGTTTATTAAGAAAATTAGCCCTAGTTATTAATAAGGAAAACAAAAAACACAGCACTTCCAAGAAGTAGGTAATGTTTTCATTGCTTTACCCACCTTAGGCAAAACTCACACTTTATTTCAAAAACAGTAATGTTCATTAATCAAAGGCATATCGAAGACATTGGAGGTGTTCTTGACTTGTCGTTCCTTTTTTTTGTTTATGTGTGAGTTTCAGAAGACAATCCAGTTATCCAGTGTTGAAACACTGATGACGGCGTCATTCATCAACCCAATAAGGAAACACTAAGATATATTACATTTCTTGATCTTGGTGTATCGTTAATTTTTAGTAATTAAAGGAGGACTCATATACATCGACATTAGGAGATTAAACAGAGTGTGTGTACCGTCAAACCCCTCTAAACCGACTCCTCGGTATACCGGAATTCTCTTAAAACCGGACTAAACATCTGGTCCCGATTCACCTCATAGGACATCACTGCTATTTCATCTTCGATATACTAGATCTTCTCTATTCCAAATACCGGCCGTATTTTGTGGTCCCAACTTTAATTTTCTTTTATCATAAACCGGACTTCTGACATCAATCTTTGATCTAATCCTATTAATCGTCTTTAACCTTGAATTGCGAACAACTCGACAGAAAATCAAAAACTAAAAGATGATAGCTCCTCCGCAAAGAAAACGATTTCGTTGCGAATTGTTTTTAAAAAAGAAAATTCAAATAATAAATGAATTGTACCAAACACCTAAGCCGACGCAAAAATTTCTCAGCAAGAAGTATCGAGTTGGATGCAGCACTGTATCAGACATACTTAAAAAGGCTAATTATTCAATAACAACGCAAATTCTGCTAAAAAACGTTTTGACAACAACTGCAAATTTGAAAATTTGAATAAAATCACTTGGGAGTGATTCCAGATAGCACGTTTCAAAAACTTTTGTTTGTCAGGACCAATTATTATCGCAAAAGCTACAGAGTTTGCTAAAGCACTGGGCGAAAATGATTTTAAAGGTTCCACTGGCTGGTTATGTAGGTGGAGGTCCTGTTACTGAATCCAGTCGTACTGTACCAGTGGCGAAAAAGCAAATGTTGACAGTGATGTCGTTTCTGACTGGATGGAACGTGTACCTTTTCTAATTAAGGGATATCGACCAGAGGATATATTTAACTGCGACGAAACCGGACTATTCTATCGTGCCCTTCCTGAAAACACTATCAGTAAGAGGTAATCATCACAGTGGATCAAAGAAGTCGAAGGAACGTCTTACTGTAATGCTTGCATGCAGTTCGACAGGAGAAAAGCTAAAGCAAACTGTAATTGGCAAGTCTCAAAAACCCCGATGTTTAAAGAATATTAATCTGAAAAGTTACCTGTTATTTACTGCTCCAACGTTACAGCCTCGATGACATCGAAATTGTTTTCAAAATGGTTGCAAGATGTGAACATGCAGATGATGCGCCAGAAACGAAAAATTATTATGTTTTTGGATAATGCAGCATCACATTCACCAAAAGTAAAATTTTCCAACGTGGAACTCAAATTTCTTCCAGCGAACACAACGAGTGTCATACAACCTCTGGATCAAGGAATTATTCGGTCATTTAAAGAAAGATACAAAAGACTACTAATGACTCAACTTCTTGCCAAAATGGACACAGAAACCAATGCGACACCACTTGCAAAAAAAATTTCTCTCTTGGATGCTATCCGGTAGATTAGCACAGCTTGGATGGACATGAAATCAAACACAATCTCCCTCTGCTTTAATAAGTGTGGCATTCCAGTCAAAATATATGATATAAACGACATTCCTGAAAACAATTTACTGTTCATACCCCTCATGAATAGACTAGTCGATAATCCAATACAGAAAAAGAATTTGTCAATTAGACTTGGAATTACACTGAAAATTCCAAAGATTGGGAATCATCCCTAGTTGAGCAATACCGAACAGTCTCAGCTTCTGAAGATAATGACAGTGACTCAGATTCTGATAAGCAAACAGAGCCAAAACATAGAGAAATTAACACGCACAAATATTCAACAAATGCTAGACTAAATCTGCCACTTTGCTTGCACTCAAGACCCTGCATTACTCGATCCCGTCAACAGACTGATCTATCTGAACAATAAAGCGATTGCTGAATCGAAGCTAAATACGAGGCAATCCTTATTGACAGATTTCTATTAATTTTACTGTTTCACTTTTTCGTTATAAGTAAATTTAATGACTTGTTAAATATACGGCCTCCTCTATACTGGACAATTCTGTCAGTCCCGAAAGGAATCGTTTAGAGAGGTCTGATGTAATGGTTTTCTTTGTTGTTCGATTAAATATTCATTTTTTCAATTTGTTAAAACATTATTGCTGAGAATGAGACTTTCGAGCATCGAAAGAATTGATGATTTATTCACTAACTTTTATCCAGCTGGTTTCTTGGAGATAAAACCTTCATGTTTCTATAAGAAGTTTGAATACGTTATTAGTAAGTTTGTATTCTGTTTTTTTCTTAACTTGCCTAAACCCTGTAATATTCTCCCCTTTATTTTCGCTTCTTCCATTTTTTCTGATTAAGTTTTAGTATGACTTCAACTTTAAAATTTATTATTAGACAAAAACAGATCAAACATCAGCGCCAAAAGAAAGTGAGAATTGCCACGAACGATAGCAATTCCGAGGCGTTCACGGTACAACGCCGCTACTGAAGATCTTCTAGCCTTGACGAGATTGCGCTTTCAATCTCTGAGAACACCTCTTGTGACTGTCCTGGTCACACGCGAAGTCTCAAAGGCAATTAGGACAAAGGGGAAACGGTCCTCAGAATATTTATTCAGCTTCCTCCGATAGGCATAATCAGCAGCAGGACAGTGCGAGTTTGTAGTGGAAATCATGTTCGTCGAGGAAAAGGTATCAAAGCATGGTTATATCCCACACAGAGATCGTCATCCCGTCTGGTCTTCTCCCATCCCGATCAAGTCCAACAAGTTCAATGATGAAATTGAACTTTCCACTTAATCAAGTTTTCAAAAAAATCACAATCCAACATGAAATCAAGCAAGAGTTGCCAAGGATGAGATATACTGATAATCATGATTGAGGATTTCTTCAGCCTTAACCTTATACGTGGAAGCCGGAATATCTCCATTCTACTAGTTAACGCATGACCCTGTTGTTTACTCTCTTGGCTCATCTTCGGATTCCTGAGCAGTTTCAAACCACCTTCTCAAGCTGTCAGGGTTACTTGACAGATCTCCTATAGTTAATTCGTTCGAAGGTTGAGGTGGTTATGTGTCTGTATTCACGAATGTCCACCTCGCTTCATGATGGATGACCTAATTTTCCTTCTTATGAACATGATGAGGAGACGGACTCATAGTTCTGAACAAAGGACCTGTCGAATGTCCAAAGGAGCATGATTTGATTTTGTCTGACTCAAAATTGAATGATCCCAAAGATCATCTGTCAAAGTGCACATATTATTTACCGCTAGTTACGGTAAAACTGCTATTTTAGGGAGGTACCAAAAAAAAAGAGATCGAATTAAAATTTTCCAAAAAATATAACCAATAATAATTAAGAATCTCCAGGTCGTTTAACATCAACTTTTCCTTTGGAGACATCACTCCAGTTTGTACTCAAAACAGTCCCGATGACTCAGTCTACTTATTACCCACAAACAAACATATGACTTCACCATAGCCTTCTTCACTTCATCGGACCCATCTGCGTAAATCTGTCTAAACAATTTCATAACAGCATCCTCTCCCTGAAGTTCTTCCTCCTCCACCTTAATTGCCTCCCATTTACTCTGTAACACCGACAACTCACCACCAGACACTGCCGCATTTATTCTACGCCAGAATTTCTTCGCACACTTGCATACTCGAACGGTTAACTTGATTTACAGTTTTACTTACTTTTTTATGCGTTATTGTCTTGCACAAGGCACTTGGGTCAACCTCGTTATCGAATACACACCGAAGCTCAAATGTGCCCGCCTTTACAGACAACTTTGTATTAAATATTTAATTATACTTCTTTGGGTTCGCATTCAACAACTACTGATGCTTCGTCAACTCCATGAATATAAATATTTAGGTAAAAGAACTGTGCTGATTCGTCCCAGTCGAATTGTGGAGTATCAGACATAACCAAGGAAACAATTTGAATTTAACATATTAACCTATTTTATTTTTTCTTTTATAATATTTACATTTAAATTCTATTTTTGATTGGAAAAAATATGGCATTCATTATGAAACAATAAAATAAATAAAATCATAATTTTCTGTCTCTGGGGCGGAGCCAATTCCCTTCGAGCTTCTTGTCAGGAAAACGGGCCCAGTTCATGCAATGTAGCTTGGATACATTTTTGCAGAAACCTTAACGTCACAAAGTACAAACTGGTGTATGTACGTGCCTCACAGTTCTTTGGTTTACGTTAATTGTCTAAATGTGGTCATAAAATTTATTTCGAGATTTTAATGACTTAGTAGAAAAACCACGTGGATCCTCTAAATATATTAATTTGGATGTTCATTTGATGACTTTTGATGATTTTATAATAAGATTCTCAAATTTCGCATATGGACAGTAGTTTTCTCTAATAATCCTCCACTTGGGCAGAACACACAATTAAGAGAAGAAGTTTGTTAATCACTTATAGGGAAAGGAACAAGGTCAACAATGTTTTAACTTTTTTTTTTTGGTTGCGTGGGAGTTCTATTAAACATCCAGTTTCTTCAGAGAGATATAATTATGATGGTGTCACTGATAAAATCATGGGGCATCGTAAATGCATGGAACCTTCAGCCTGAATGGACAGTAGTTAGATTCGAACCAGGAAGCATCTGAATTCTGTCTGTATTTATAATACTGCGTCATCGGTTCTTAGAAAAAAGCCGGGAATCCAGGGAAACTGATTTAGAGTTTGAGGAAGTGCTGGCTGAGTAACTACAACAAGGTCTCTCAGATAACTCATTACCATTATACGTGAATTATGTATTCGCTTGTTAATATCTCCAATGGTTTTAGATAAACCTCATATTTCGCTGTATTTTAAATTCTAGATCCTCCATAGGCCCATTAAATAGCATCTCATCCGGATCTATCTAAATATGCTTCATTCTTTGCTTCCATACCATCCCTGAAAGCGATGGATCAGGAATGGTTCAATGCACATACAGAGAAATATCTTCGAATTAGGATGAGAGCGTTTTAAACTTCGATATTACCATAACATCCTCACCAGACCAGATCTCTCCTGCTTACAGTTATTCTCACCAAGACCAGACTTATTTGTGAACTGAAAGAAAGTTTCATTAGACCACTTTTCGATCTGCTCCATGTACGTCTTTAACGGTTTCTCAGATATCAAAGGGTTTAAAAGCAGAGGTTTTCAGAAAATAATTCCCGCGGCACACATTAAAACCCACTTTATTTAACAAACAATAAAAAAGTTAATATATTTAATCAACAACCTTCCTCGCCTGCCTGTTCGCCAGCCTCCTCAGGCAGGTTCGATTCTGGTTGCTGAAACAACTCCGAGAGCGCATTGTCAAATTGAACCCTCTGCCCATATGGCATCTCAGGGCTCTGCCTCCTATACTCCAGTGTCAAGCTCTCTAGGGTCCGCTTTAACACAGTGGACTGTAGATAGGCCTGGAGCTTCCTATCTACCCCCAACTGCTTCAGATAACCCTTGTGGTACTTTGTTGCAATTCCTTCCCACGTCATTACTATAGGAATAACGAGGACCTTGCAACCAAGCATCTGCCCCATCTCGTTTGCAAGAAAGTCATACTTCCTTTTTTTCTCCACCTCCACAGTCTGCAAACGGTCTTGAGACGTGATGCCAACCTCTATGATAAGGACTTGGCCAGACTCCTTATCGTGTACCACAATGTCCGGTTTATTGTGCTTGACTAGCACCGAGGTACGGATAACACTGTCTACCTTAATTTGGACCCTGGTGTTCTCTACTACAGATTGCACCTTATGAGTCCGCAACTTTCTGGTGTGGCGAATACCATACTTATTGCATAGTAGAAGATGAAGACTCCTTACTACCTCGTTGTGCCTCCACACATAGTCGTGGCAGAGCATGGATCCACATCGAGTGGCTAAATGATCAACCGACATGCTCCTTGACTTACAGTGGGGACATGTATTTGTTGATCGACCCCAAAAAATATTGCGGTCTTGCATATACGTGTACAACGCCTCCGATCGAGGTGAGTTGTCACCGTATTTTAGCCATATTGTCGACGACTTAAGGTCGACATGTGGGTTGTCCAATGCTCTGAAGAGGACCTTATGAAGGCTTTTTAAGTTGATCTTTTCCATCAAATTATTATATTGTAATTCGATCAACGCCTTCACATTTACTAGCCCACCATCATCAACACCATACTTAGCAGACAAAAAAGGTCTGATAGTGCCTAGGTGGGTTGCCCGTGTTTTCTCGGTCGTTATTATGGCGTGCTTCCTAGCAGACACACTTGACCCAGCTATCAGGGTGTCGTGCATTCGCATTAGGATACGCTCACTTAGTTGGACTACTCCACACAGTCCACGGCCGAATTTATCACGGGGTAAATATAGTCTCTCCTTATTGGCTGCCAACACATGGACATGGTTCTCTCTGAGTACTCCACGGATCATAACATCCATCTCATCATACTCTTTGGGCTCAAACTCCACAACACCTATGTAGTAGTTTAGCAGCGAGACAGCATACTCATTTAATGCTAGGAACAAATTCCTTGCATTTAGAGACGTCTTACACAATAACGCTGCTCTTTTACGGATGCCTTCAGTAATTTGTCGCTTTGTCTCAGGCATTATAAGGGACTTTGGAGATTCGGTAACACCCAGATACTTATATCCTTCGTGTTCCTCTAGGACTCTTACTAACTCGCTACATACTTGCGTGTTAGTCGCAGACTTTGAATAATTCAAATCTAGCCCTATACTCTCAAAGAATTCCCTGGCACAGACCCCCATGGAGTAGAGCTCCTCGGCTGTTCGAGCATACATCTTCAAGTCATCGATAAAAAGAAGGTGATTTGTACTGAAACAGACCCCTTCACAATGAACTGGTATTTGCTCAAACCGGTCATTGAGGCGGCGACTCAATGGCTCCAAACAGAGAACAAAGAGTAGCGGAGACATGCTATCCCCTGAAGGATCCCCCTCTTGAGTTTTACCTCGCCTATCCGGTGCCTATTATAGTTCAGATGAATACTCCACCTATTCATCACAGCCACTACAAAGCTGATGAACCACACAGGCATACACAGACTGTGTAGGCACTCGACAAGGTAAGAATGATCAACTGAATCGTAAGCCTTCTTCACATCCACCCACATAGACAAAAGTGAGTTTCCGTGAGACACAGAAAGGCATTTGTTGATCAAAGCCTGCTCTTTTGCCCCCTGACAATTTCGCACAGTTCCCAACTGATTCTCGGAGAGAATCCCATTTGCGTCTACAAAGCTCCTGACCTCATTAGCCACCAATTTGGTCATCAGCTTATACAGGGTTGGCATGCAGGTTATCGGTCGATAATCTGCAGCAGACTGGGGGTTGTCCAGCTTTGGGATCAAATAAGTTGTCCCTGTGCATGCCCAATCAGGAATCGTTTCCGGGTTAGTGATGCTTTTCTGTAATACACGACACATAGACTCGTGTAATGAAGTGCATCTTTTGATAAAGAAATTATAAACTTTATCGACCCCGGTCGTCTTCCAATCAGGGAGATGTCTCACTACCGCCTCAAATTTCTTGCGAAAATCGAAAATTCCGCAAGATTCCGCCAAGAAAGGAGCGGCGCTGTACGGGACATTCCACGCATTTCCTCTGCGTGGTTTAGCCTCCCACATACTACCCCATGTGGAAAGCATTTCCGCGTCCTGCTGGGAACATACACTATGGCCATTTTCGTGTAGGCGACGGTAAAACAATCTGCGATTAAACTCAAACAGATTATTTTCTCTCCTTCTCTTACACCGACTTTCATGTGTATAGAGTTTCCTCTTATACACCATTATTGCCCCCTCTAACTCCACCTTTGCCCTCCTCAACTCTTTGAGGTCCCATTTGGGAACACGGAGTTTACTAATTAGCCCCTTTACTATAGCCGGTGCTTTTCCTCTAACCCCTCTCGCCACACTACTTATGTGCCCCTCCAGTGCTTCCAGCTCAGTCTGTCTCCAAGCAATCTTGGCACAGATCTGCTCCCTCCATTTACTGGGTGGTCTGGGCTTGTCCGTCAATTCCTCATAGGTGATCTGTGCTGCATACAGCACTAGGGAGATGTCACCCAATGACCCTACTGGCTTAGCCTCCACCGCATAAGCCACAGCCTTATTGATACAGGTTAACACTACACCGTTAACCTTACAATGAGGGATCTTGCGGGTAAAACTACGATCCTCAAGTGGGTAATCTGCCGCTGCAGCGAGATTCCGCGCAAAGACCTCATAAACATGCTTGAGCTGCAACGTATCACAGCTCTGCTGCTCGTGCTCTCTTTGACAGTTGTGGTTATCTGGTCCCCGCCCCTTTAGACCGGTACCCTGTTGGCCTACAGCCATCTTCTTGAGTTTCATCACAGATATAGCAGTACTGAATCTGCCTATCCAGAGCTCCGCCAAGTATTGCCAACCATTCCAGGGCATTCGAGAATGCCTGCTACGTACCTGCAGGACTACCTGCCTCGCCCATTCTTTGTGGTCATCTGCCACAACGCTCTCGGATATGGCAAGAATTACATTCATACCATCAGGTAACGCAAGTGACCCTTCTCCTTTTTTCCTTTCAACATTTTTGCCAACTCGAGAGAGTTTTAACGCCACCGAATCGAACGCACGTTGCATGTTTTTTTTGCACAAATTAAAAAATAAAAAAAAATTAATTTTTTTCGGATACGTAAAAGTGAATAAGTTCTTTATTTTCTTTAACAGATAAATGTTCTGATTGTGACACAAAAAAGGATTATCAAGTTTTCGCAAATAGAATGAGGTTTCAGTTCATTTGCTATCAATTCAGAAATCAGATTTAAACATTTTAATGATTCCATTGAGCTCACAAAAGTATCACTAAAAACATTTACTGGATCTACAATAAATAGTAAAAACTAAATAATACTTGTGTTGTTTTTTCAAATGCATAAAATAATCCACAGATTTTTTTGATTATGCTTGGAAGTAAAATGTCTAGTTAGTTTGCTAGGAACCATTTATTCAAATTTGTATTTTACTGGCGGCACACCGTTTGACAATCTCTGGTTTAAAGAGACATAATAAATTATGACGTCATCAACGTATATCAAGATTTCAGTAAGTGGGTTTCCGGGGAAGGCAATTCACTAATTACAACGTTGAATAATAGAGGACTGAGCAATACCATAACATAACATTTTTTATTAAAAACATAGCGATAGTTATGACGGATTACGTTATTAATAATCCTGCGGTGAGGCAAGGATTCTTTCCCAGTTTTACCTCTCTTTAGCTTCACAGTATCTTCTGAATGAACGTGTCATCTACTTTGGTCCTCAGAAGAAAACCCTCAATCCATTCCACTACCACGCTCCTTACTGACCTGATCAGGGTTTCCTCCTTCTCATCTAGTGGTTCCTCACCCCTTTTATGAAGGGCCAGCTTGATTGCCATCCTCCTCGTCTTGTCCAAAGATTGATTATTCTTTCTCTTTTGGCGAAAAATACCATCCTTCACATCCGTAGACAAGTGAGGACAGAACAATTCTTTCAAAAATAAAGATAAACGTTTCCTTTTTCAAGCTTAATTTTCGTAGACACAGAAGTGCTTGGTAAGCCTTTTTTTTTCATTTTGACATCTTCAACATAATCTCTTCTACAAAACAGACACCCAAATAACGTTGAGCAATGAACCTTGAGGGACACCTCTTCTCAGTCAATTTTTACGAGACTCATTTACAAAGTTAACAATCGACCGTCTGTCCGAGAGCAAATTTCGTATCCAAAAATAAAGTTCCTTTTCAGCACCACATTTTGCAAGACAAATAAGAAGTCAAGGATACCACGCACTGTCAAAAACTTTAGATATATAAAGGCAGACCGGGGTCAAACATCCTTTAGTTTCCAAAGCCTTCACAATTGACGCGTTAAAACTGTACAAAAAATCTCCAAAAGAGCGATTTTATGATTTATGCGAAAACCCCACTGGTGTTCTTTTAATATATCATTACTAATGATTCATTACCCAACCTTAAAAAGGCTGTCTGGTTCTTCTTTGAAGAATTTCACATGATCATGATCAGGCACATTGTTTTTGTATTTCCTCGTACTTGTTCTTCACGAATTGTCACTACCTCGGGGTAAGTTGATGCCGAACAACTTATTCTCTTGAAACACCTCTTGGCATGTAATCTATCCATGAGCTATAAGACCACTGGATCGTTCTTAGTTGTGACTTAGCATCGAGAGTAGTTCTTTTCGTAAAATAGTTTTCCATCTGGTTTCATTAACGTAATTCCAAGGTTAAAGGTGAAAGACAGTCGAAATACCTGCATCAAAGAACCTGGACTCCTCACTGGGTCCTTCTTCAACAGTAAATCGACAGTAAGCTGGACATAAGAAGGAAGATCGCATCTCTTCATAAGGAAAGCCGTTATTTCTTCTCCACATTCACCCTCACTTGTCCCAATAGGTTCTCATTTGACTTGATGCCTGACCACAACAAAGAGAAAATTTTATATCCGATCACCTCTTTTCAAATATCAGGATAATTATTTTTCATCAGAAAAGAACCATTCTTCGCATCTATATAAGAGTGATGAAAAACGATTCTTCAGATGACAAGAGAAAAGTATCTGATCTTCTGAATAGACAGTAAGAACGGCTTTTTTTCCTAAGTTAAATATTTTTTCTGTAGTCGCCTTTACTCCCAAATAATAAGAATTATGTCGCAATCGGATTACAGTGTACAATCCTAGTGGAATTTGCTGAGACATGAAATATGGATAGTTTTTGTCTTTCTGGTAGATAGGTTCAGACTTTTCATTCTTCACCGATGAATGATTAGGTTCATGTATTCCAAAAGTCTTCTATCCAAAAACTCTGGTATATCTGAGACAAGAACATTGCCGGCATAGATAAACAATTTTGTATTGCCGTATCTCGACTGTAAAAAGTCCGACATAAGTTAGTTGGTTAAGAGCATTCCCGCGTTACCAATAAGCATATGAATACTTAGGATTCCGCTTGTGCCGTGCTCTTCAATATCCGTTTACCAGTTTTCCCCATGCTTTCCCCCGAAATGAATCGGGCTCAGAACAGATTCATGAGAAGCATCTTTTTAAAGAAAATCTCTTCAGATATAAAGACCAAACTTCAAAAGAGTTTTCTTCCACGTACGAAAGTTTTGATTTAATGATACAGACAACTAACTTGTATCCTATATATGTTTAAAAACGCAAGAAAATGCGCGGAATTCTTGGAAACACCCAGTTTACCTCAACAACTAGTGGAAAACTGATTTGGTTCTTTAGATTATTTCATTTTGAAAAGAATGTCATCTGACAGAGTCTTAGGCAGACGTCTACCATGGTTAGTCCCCTCGCAAAGGAAGTTAGGATTTTTAAGTTTAGAATCATCGACCAATAGTTAAGGTTCATAGAAGAGAATCTCGTGATTTCTTCAGAGCAAGTTTTAAGAGATTTTGAGTAAAGACATCCCTCTATGATGCAAGAAGAAATAAATACAAACTGATAAAGTTATGACTGAATAATCCGTGGATTCCGGGTCTTCTGAATCATTTTTATTGGCCTGATCTCCTCAAATCGTCACCAGATCCAGTACTTATTTATCCATCCCAGAAAACAGCGCATTTGTTACTTGTGCCCTCATCATCCACGTTAGTGATATCTTTTTAACGCTTGTTTTGAGAAAAAAATGTACAACGCACCCTCCGCCACGTTATTATTATTATCACTTTCATGAGAGCTATATTTTTATAACTCCTCTATGTGAAGCAAAAGAAACTACTCAATATCTTCCACACCTACATTGTTAGCTATGGTTCTTACTGTGTCCAGGTCGTAAGCGGATTTCAATTCTCGTTTTACTTCTTTCAAGTCCTCCGCCACGTTTTTAATTGTTAACATTATTTTATTTATTTTTTTTAAACATGTAAATAATTAAGATAATTAATTAACACGGCCATCCATCCAAAGTGAACCCCGCCGACATTATCGACGTTACGTTGCCTCCCGCGATTGCAACAGAGATCATTGGAGAAGCCACCGGGTCTCACGTATGTCGTGGCTTTTAGTGTAGCTAAGCGTCCAATTTTCTTTAGGAAGCGAAGCGATTTTCCACTTATTCCTCCAGTTGTCTCGACCACAATCAGATAAAACGCGAATCAGTCGAGTAGCGCTTCATATTTCTTCTCCTTTGCCCTCATCGTTTTTTCCGCAGCATAAAGTGTGTCTACCGCGCTCTCGACAATGTTGGACGGGCAAAGTGTGTCGACACAAGTAGCGTCACAGACCAAAGGTTTACCCCTTTCAAATGGGAAAATTGTTTTATTTATTTAAATTGTTAATTGCCGCATATTAATTTTAGCATTTAAATATTATATATACAACATTTATGACTGAAAAGGATGGCGCCTTCCGACTTAACGTAACGTCTGATGACATCGGATCTGACTGTTGTGAGTTCGAATCCGAAAGATGGAGTTTTCAGCAAAGGTCAAACCTCGTCAAACAGATTCCACCGACGAGTCCCTTTGCACGACACAGTTGTTGAAAGGGATCTTCATACTTTTCTCCCTGGGTATAAACACTGGTGAAGATATTCCATTATGAAAAAAGTATCGTGACAGAAAACATTTAATTCGAAGACAACAGTAACACAATACTAACTACTCCCGGCACTCTTCAACATAAAAAGCAGTTTAATACCGTTTTAGGTTTAAAACTGGCATTTTCCAGAATGTCTTCGACTCTAGATTTTTAAGATTCACACCACTTGTTCAGGATACCTTTTCTGACAATAAGTCCATCAGACCAATTTTTATGTCACAAACAGTGGTTAATTTTCATTTCCCGTTCTTCCATGCATTTGTAGACCGAATATGGGAAGCCGTCAGCCAAGCCATCGGTCCTAATAACGAGTTTTGATTCTTGAATCACCGGAAGAGCCATTGCGTCATTTTGGGTTCATTCTTGTTCTTGCAACTTAGTAGATTGTTTTCGACAGACTACCTAGTGTTGGGACCAGGCATTCCAGTCTCTCAACCCCCAGTATTTTCTCCTCTATAGATTGCACCCTTTAGAAGAATAGGGACCATCCCACGTGGATAAAAATCAGAACTAAATCAAAATCATTAGGTTATCTCTGTAATGTCAACTAAAGTTTTTGGTTAAATAATTAAATGTAAGTTAATTATTTTGAGTTAAAGTTGAGAATGAAAACGGTTCGAATGGAATACCAGTTCCCCGTAAAATTTAGATTGGAATTCAATCCTTAAAAAGTGAGAAAAAATACCAATGAAGTCTCAATGCGTGTAAGAATGCTGATAATCCTTCCATAACCACAAGAATTGTCACCGTTAGGAAAACCCAGGGAATAAAAACTATAAATAAGATGAAAGATCCAGAATAGGAAGATTGTCTCAACCCAAATCTAAGTACCATCGTCCACAAAACTCTGGAAAGTTCTTGAATCAATAAATAAGAATACGTCTATGAGCCAGACTAAGAGCCCAGAGTCTTAAATATGATGCTGTGTGGGAAATACAGCCGAGACAAAACTCCACTGTGTGGATCGCTCTTTCAGCCATCAAATCGCTTAAAGATTGGGAATCTTTTACATCCGTGACTTCTTCGTCCAGGTTTATGCTTGTTATAGTCTCATTTTTTGAGAAATAATAAATCGACAACGGAGTCCCAAAAAGCATCCACGGAATGCAGATTATCAGCAAAAATATCAAAAAATTTTGAAAGTCTTTCTACAAAAAATACAATTTTTAACTTGACCGTGATAAAAAACCCACGTGCTGCAAGGACTCGCTGAACTGCCTGGTTCATAATATTGGAACATCATCATGTTGATGAAGTCTAAGTATTTAATTTAAAAAATACGAATCAGCAGGCTGGGAGCACATTCAACCTCTGAGAAGTTAAAGGCTCCCCACTTCACAAAAATGAGGATCACAAGATATCCGAATAAGGAAATGAGGAAAATGAACATCGGGAAGAACTCGGTGAAGATTCTTTTCTGATTGGAGAATTTTGTGTGGTTGAGATTCTGAAGGCATATAGCAAACAGCATGTGAATGACTGCGACCGTTATGGAGAGCTTCATTTTGTAAGAATTCGTAAAGATCATCTCATTTTCCGCCAAAAGCCAAATCTACCTTAAAATTACGTAAAAACAGGGTCGATTCCATAAATATAAGGTCTTCCGCGATAGTCACGTTTTAAGTTGAGGGATGCAAATTCAGAAAAATTTTTATAATTTGTGGGAGAGATCCTTAAAAATTAACACAATTATAAACTGATGATGTCTTCCTGACCAACTGGATTCGAAAAAAGTGACCGACTTTGAAAAGATATCGTTGTAAACGAATCCCGAGTAAACTGAAAATATCCCCGTCAGAAGGATTATATAGCGACCACTGAAAATAATGGAAAAAATCTAGGATTCTGCAAACCACAAACGTCGTCTTTATTCTTTATTTTTAAAATGGTTTTTTCATAGAGAATCATAACGGAAGAAACAATAAGTAAAATCAACCCGTGGCCAGCGTCCCCAAACATGAGGGAGAAGAGAAAGGGGAAGGTGATTATAGTAAAAATAGCTACTGTAAGTCAAGGTGAGATACTTGGATTGATCTCCATATAGTCTGGGACTCCATAGGCGTCTATCAAGCTTTGAAAAGCGGCTGTGAATTTGTTTGATTTATTGCACGTAGGATGTGGCAAAGAAGTGGAATGTCTCTCAAGAAAGGACGGAGTGTTCCAACCGCCAAATTTCTAAAATTTGTGCTTAAAGCTCACATTTGAATCTTCAAGGACCATTTTGACTTTGCATACATCTTCGGAGGGACACCAGCATTCTCCAATAAACAACGTCTTTGAAGAGTCCGTATTAAACATATTGAGTGTAAAATAGACTGATTTTAATTTTTTAATTTTTATAAGCCACGTTTGTATTTCAGAGAAACCGATTTTAGCAATGATTTCTTATGAATTTCAGTTTCTTCAATCACCCTCGAAGTGAGGACATTCAAAAATACAGATTCCAGCTGATAAATGTTATCATTGATTTGGTGGGACAACTCAGCCCTAACCTTGAGGTTTTTGGGGCAGTCGAAGATCTCCCCACATAATCTAGTAGGTTATAATTTTTATACGCTTCGCAGAGTTGAGTGACTTTCGAACGATGGTGATCCCCACGAAAGATTAAAAGAAATATATTTTTTGTCGACTTTTACTTTATATGCGACAAAATACTTTTTCTGAGTAAAATACATTTTTTTCTAAGCTAAAATTTTTCATAATCACATTCCCTCGACAAGAACGCCAGATCAATCGATTTAAAACTGAAATCTTGCAGACGTCGATAATACCGGCGATTAAACTAACTTTAAAAATATCAAAACTTAAAATTATCAACATTTGCTGTGAGAAGAGGGTCTGTGGATTCATTCGTGCCCTTATTATTCCTTCCCTAAAATAAAGTGATCTGCAAACAAAGAGAGTGACGAAGCTGTGAGTTTGCTCCAAAATTTCACTCATTTCCACAAGTTTGTTGAAATTGTTTTTTAATTCAGAATATTTCTGATTGGCATTGACCAGATCCTTCATTATAACTTGGACGGATTCCTTTATTTTTGAAAGAACAAAACCTCAAGTTCCAGCAAATCCCCTTGCTTTGGAAGAGAATAGTCGTCAAAGTAATCGTTTATTTGGACATCTTCTTCCGTAGCACAGTTTTTGATATAAACTAAAAAATTTACGAAAAATGACTTATTTTCTGTTCGATTTCATCGCAGCGTTTGATTTCGTTAAAATATTTATGATACAAACTTTGGGAACTTAACTAAGCGATGATTATAAGAAACCACATCTCTGAATTGTGCGACTCCCATGTCCCCTAGTTCAGCTACACAGTAAAAAGCTGCTTCTTGTTGAATATAAAGCCGACAGAGAGTCATTTCTTTACTCCTGAGATCACTCATTTGAAGACTTTGCGTGACTTGTTGTAAATTAAAGTAATTTAATTAGCAATAATTGATTATTTTCCAATCAATATAATAACGAAACAATTAATTTAGGACTTTGAAAATTAATAATCAGGAATCTTACCAAGTCATCACTTTATCCCCTTGGGCAGATTATATCTGTAAGTCTGCCTATGATACAAGAAACCTTTATAGAGATTAATCTTGGATTCCACGACCAACCGCTGGAAGAAAGATGGCATGGACTTCAGGAATACTTAATTTTGACAATAACTCTTATCTTCTAGTGGAGGGGTTCCCAAACGATGGTGCTCGACTCCCAGGGGGTGCTAGATTTAAAAAATTTATAGTTAATTTTTTTGCACTTCAAATAGAATTTCACAATTTTACATTGGAGGAGTTTTTTGAGTTCAGTAATGAAAATGTATCCACGATTATCTCAAACGGCTTTTTATGAACTTATTCCATTTGCAACGACATACTTGTGTATATCAGGATTCAGCTCTCTTTTGGCAATTAAAAATACTGAAATCGCCTGAATTCCGAACATGACATTCGTATTGCGATTAGCAGCAAATCCCAAGATTCGACAAAATCATTAAAAATAAACAAGAACAAAAAAGCCATTAATTGTTTACTTGGGAACAACTGTAGAGTCATCTTTTTAAGAATTACAAAGTCCCTAGTATATCATGCTATCTATCATCCCATACACAAATTTCTGAAGGTGATTTCCAAGTTCTTTTAATCATAAACATGCAAGGAGATCAGCCTCCATGAGATCTTTATGAGCATTAAGAAGTGCAAAAGCAAAACGTATAGTTGATCATCTAGTTATTTAGACCACATTTTTGAAAACAAACTTTCGATCTCTTCTAACCTGAGAATCGGTACCAATTGTATCAGGTCCCCAGTTTGATGAAAGAAATATAATTTTGATCCAATTTGAAAATATTGATTTTTAAACCTTTTACCAATACGAAAAGTTTGAGTTAACAAGTTTGAATAATTTCGTTATTCAAAAAATTCTAGGAAGAATGGAAACTATTTGATGAGAATAAAATTTGATTATTTAACATTTATTTCAAAAGAAAAGTTTTTTTAACAATTAAACAAATGTCAGTTGAAAAAGCCTGCTGCGTGGATTGCGAACGAGTTCCCTCGGAGTATGGCTATTCCAATCTTTTGTCTTAGCCATAACCCTTCTCGTTGATCCCTTTTCTTTCTGGCAAGCAATCCTCCGAGTTCTCGCAAGAACTCAGCCGTCATTGGACCAACGGCTCCCGATGATTTGATTATTTTCATATCACAGCACTACGTGGGGTATCTGGTGTCTTATTAATAAAGCCTTTTCACGAGAGCCATAGTATTTATAGTTCCGCATAGGCAGGACACACACTTTATTTAAGTAAAGAACAGTTAATTTCAACTAATCGTAGAACCAAGAATGATCTTCACTTCTTTTTTTCTTTTTCTTGTGTGAGTGTCTTTTCTAGACAATCCAGTTCCGCAGTCAGTATCCACTGATGATGGCGTCACTCGTCAAACCCTTTCTGCATCGTAGATGCGTGGAACCTTCCACCAGGTGAACAGCAGCGAGATTCAAATCTGTAGCCTAAGCCACTTAAGCCCGACAGCCTAAGCCACTTGGTCGGTTGGTTGTGGTTACTCATGAGTTGTTCTGCAGTTCAAATCCAGCTAAAAATTGGTGTCTTATTGAAAATGACTTTATCAATAAACTTGAGAAAACACGAAATGTCCAAGAGATATCTGCTTTTCCATATTAAATTCATTCAATGGTGAATTTCCCTACTTCCATTGATAATTAGAAACGAGATCAATTCAAGAAATCATCTCCAAACAAAACCAATGCCAAAAATAGCTCCCCTGCATTACACGGCTTGAGTATAACCAATGAAAATACATCAGAACAGTGACATATAATTCTATTCGTTTGTTTGTCAAATTAAGATGAACAAGATAACTTATGTCCATAAATAGGGAATCAAGGTGAAAGTCCCCAATTATTATTAACCCCGAATACACCGAGAAGGATAGGTCACGGGAACCCCCAATTGGTGGGAAAAGTTGATGGTTCTTTTCGTTCCTTTCCGGAATGAGTGACACCTTTTCGGATGAGTCATAAAACACCAAAAAGGAAGTAAACAGTAAACTAAGTGTATCCAGTTTTCAATGTTACTGAAACAGAGTCCCCCAACATCACACAAGTTCATCCGGAACTAGCATAAAAGGTAAGAGACGTCCATTCCTTGCAGTGTGGAAACCTCTCCAAGAGAGTGGGGGAGATCAAAAGTCCAAATAGATACCGAGATTGGGAGTTCTAAGGGAAAACAACATTGAGGAATTCAAATATTCCATAAAGATTAAAAATATCCAAAGTCAAAATATTACCAGATATTACTATTAAAATCAAAAATTCCCTAATATACTACAAAACACATTGTTAAGCATTAAAAATAGCAAGCCAAGTACATAAAAATGTTTTAAAATTTCCAACTTTTATCATCAATTGCGTTTAATAACTCCCTTTTGTCGTCGTAGAATAAAAATTTTTGAAATGTGTCATTTAAAGTCTTTACATCCTCCATATAGTGAGCGGTGAACTGCTTTGGTCTACAAAGAGTTGATTATTGTTACCTTCTAATTCTTTTAGTTAAACGGCTCGCTGTTTTAAATTTATTCAATGAATCACTCGGGTCGTTTAGTTTGTACATGTTTGCATCAAGGGTATTTTTTTTCTTCAATTCTAATTCAGAGTTATCTGGATTTTTTGTTTTGGTAGACATGGCGTTTCCCTAAAATGATGATTTAAAACTAGCAAACCATTTTTTACTTTTCATTCGTATTACTGCCTTTTGTATTCGCAAGTCCTACGATGGCACTCGACTAAGAGGAAAATTTATACATTTATGAAAGAACTTAAAAAACAAAGATAATTTTTAAGGTTATAGTTCGACCTTGGAGGATTTTTTTGGAGGATTTATGGGGATAACTTTAATATATTCTCTCTTATTTACAGCTAACTTTATTTTACTAAAATATTTTTTTAATCCACGACTGAGCTGTAGATTATGAAGAAATCTAACTTATATGAAGACTGAAAAAACAATGATATAGGTTTAATAAAGTAAAACTCAGGAATAAAGGATCTTAGAGTTTTCGTTATTTCCAGAGTTCCTAAGTCTATCATTTCTGTTGATATGATTTCGTGAGGTTACCACGATCCAGGTTACCAGGATTTAAATGGGAAATTTCATTATTGAATAAATAAAATTTTATTATGACGAAAATAAAGATAAAAAATGATAACAGTAAACTAGCAATATTTTGAGTTCTTGGTATATTTTTTGCTGGCCGCTGATTTATTCTGAACCAGAGCCATCAATTCCAGAAATCAGGTTTAGCTGTTTTCCTTGATCATTGAGATATCCGATGACGTAGGTAAGTTATTTATAAAAATCGGCTCTTTAATGTCCAAAACAGAGAAAAAAGTGTATTTTATTCTCTCCTAAAATTTTTGAAAATACAGTAAGGTCCCTTAAATTGGCCCAAATTGTCCCTGAACTATTTGTGGCCAATTTGGAAATTTGAAACATCTGGGTACTTTAGATTTTGAACTCATAACTGACTTTAATTTATGGATTCATTCATATTTGTACATAGCATAATTGAAACCCGATCTTTGAAATTTTTATATCCACCAAATCGTGTTTTTGCATGTGCCTCTTGGACGGATCAGTTTACAATAAAGCCCTGTCTCGTCCATATTGTAAATTTTGTTTTTTATAATGTTTGGAAATTTCTTCAAAGTGATCTACAAATCCTTCTAGGTCAGGTTGTTTGTCAGTTATGCCCCATGTAACTTATGCATTCGAAAACCTAGTCTTTTTTTGAATTTTTGTAAAAAAGCCTTTTGAATTCTTGAAATCACTAATCGATAACTTTTCAGCAATATTTTGTGATTTATTCGAAATTAGTGCATCATTTAACAAAAACAGCCAACATAACAAATTAAAAATACCCTTAGATTCCATCAAATCCATCCATTTAATGAGCTTATTTGAGAATTGGCCAATTTCTTAAGAAAATTTGCTTTATGAACATATTTTTGAACTTTTAGCCAAAAATGCCCTATTTAGAGGTTGGCTAATTAGAGATGAGTTCACTGTAGTTTTAAGATATCGATAAACAGATCGATCAGATCACGTGGAAATGTCCAATGTCGAAAAATACTTTTTTTAAATAGTCTTAAAATGATATTTTCGAGATCAAATTGAGAATATGGACCATTTAGGCAGGTACCCAAATCACAAAGTATAATAATTTAATTTTTGAAAATAGTGTTGAGATTTTATTGATGTCAAAGCAAGGTTGAGGACCTTTTGGACAGGATAATGTTCACTTGGTAAGATTATCATACGGATTAATTAGACATATCATATTTCGTTTGATAATTTATGAGCCTGTTTTTTTGTTCATGGGGTGCTCAAGAGTATGTTCGGGAGATTAATTAATTAATTTTTTAATACAAAAATAAATTTATTTCGTAAAAAGAGAATAAAAATGATCCAGCTGATAGGACGGAATGGCCGTTTCTCCGAGACTGTCTTGGGTTTAACGAAAATGGGTTGTACATGGAATCTGGCTGAGAGACTGTCGTATTTTCTTATTTTGAAATTCTCGAAAGTCAGAACAGACTCCCAGCTATTAGCGCGGAGCCTAAAAGTCTAGACTAGGAAAAAATGGGTTTAATCCGTACTTCAGTTTAATATATTACTTCCAAGAATCTTTTGATTAAAAATTCTATTTTTATCAACTTGAGGACAACTCTTCATTCTGACCAGAATTATTTGGGAAGAGTCTGATAATGGACCTCATTCATATTCTAATTTTTTAAAGAATTTTGATAAGGGAATACTAAATTTTGTTCTTAAAGGATTTAATAGACTTAAGATAAGCGAACTTAAGGTAATAAAAAATCATCGGTACACCAATAACTGGGTTCGAATCCTGTTTGGCCCAAAGAGTTTAGATAATTTAAGCACAAACAGAACATAAAATTACTAATAACTAAGGTGATTTTTAAATTGACATTATAAATTCGGAATTTTGACCTAAAAAATTGATCATACTCTCTCGAATCCGCCAAATTTGGTACCTGGTAAATTACGGCGGATTCGAGAGTTTGGCTGATTCGAGAGGCAAATTTGAATTTTTATAAATTAATAAAATTCATTTTTTTTAATTTTAAAGACTAATTATAA